>CAJVPY010000389.1:0-27834 GCA_910591965.1 Dentiscutata erythropus | reverse complement strand
AAACAGTACTGCTAAATATAATACTAGTCTGTATTAGATTATCCAAAATTTTTAGATTAGATATATATTTATTTGTTTCTAGTTTAACATAACAATATCATATTATTATTATAGTATTTAATAACTTTAAATAAATTAATAATATATATAGCTTATTAATAAGATAGCTACATGATGCTGTTATGTTAGAAACCAGAAATAAAGATATATAGTTAACAAATAATTTAAGTATATATAAATAGAAAATCAAATAAAAACTAAATAGCAAGTTTAAAATATCCAATAGATTAATAGATTTTATTGTTAATAATATAACAGAAGATACTTATATACTACTTTTTTATTTATTATATTTGTAGTAAAAGATAGTATAAATTAAAATTATTATAAAAAATCACATTATTTATTGTATATTAATATAAAAATTATTATATATTATATTTTAAATTAACTGTAAATTAACCGGATCTTAACCAATCTTTTAATCCTGTTATCCGAGTAGCCTATTGGTTAGCCAGTTATTATAATTTAGAGTACTACCATTACTACCATAAAATGGTTATATAGAAGATCCTTCTAAATAGTAAACCAACCTGGTGTACAGATCTTAGTATATTCTTGATTGAATCCAATTATTTTCAAACATTTAGATTGCATATTACAAATGCAAAATGCGTATATATCTCAAAATTTTTACTTTCAATAGTACAAACTCTAAGCCATCAGTGGTAATAGACTCAGGTCTTTTATATAGCCATTTATGGTACTGTTAAATCAAATCTTAACTATAAATGACTAATTGTATCTAATTGATAAATATTATCCAGTTGATTATTAATATAACAATATATTTGAACTTGTAATTTTTCTAAAACATTGCTACTACTTAGCAAATATTATAAATTTCGCAAAAAAATAATTAATTAGGTGAATCTTACAATAATTATAGTGCAAATATTAATTTGTGAAATTTGAAATATAAGAGTAGCAAGATTGGATTATTTGGGTATTTTGCACTATATACATATAATCTAATCGAATGGTAAATCATAAATTTACATTTCTGGCAGCATTGCATAGCTGCCTTATAAACATGTAATTGTGCTTATATTTGTTGATCTATACCATATTATAGATAGAAAGCGTGATAAAATAACAAAGTGACAAAGCTAGGTGTGAAAAATAAACAAAATTTGACAAATAAGTAATGCGGACTGGGAGCTCTAATTTCCCCACCAGTTGTGATTGGACGCATGAAATACCATCTTCAATTGGGTAAACTAGATCATGTCAGGACCCCGAGCTATTAGTATATAGGTCAGTGAATTAGATGTGTAGCCAACTTAATAACTTTTTTGAATGTAAGATTTTAGATTATGTAGAAATTAGCAAAATTTCAAAAGAGGTTAGATTTTTAATTTGCATATTCTTAACTAAAATTTAAACTAGTTAGAGGTTGCAAATGTATATTTTGGTCCGTTTTCCTAGACCAACATTCATATGATTGGCTGGGTTTACTAATTTCCCCCACCACTTCCCATTGGATGAATACAAATATCATCTTCATTAATAAACTCTTTATCACAATGATTATATTGATTAAAAATTTTTCTTTTTAAATATTATTTTTGCTGTTTAACATTAACATTTGTTCTTTTAGGTTTTAGCCTTTAAAGTTTTTTAGTAATAATTTCGTGTAAACATTAAATAAATTTGCGGCAAAAATTTTTATAATACCTACTTTTTTTAAATAAGAAAATTCGAGAACAAAATAAGTATTAGTTTTTTTTTTTTTGCTTTATTTTATTTTGTTTTATTTTTGTAATGTATTAAAAATTTACTAATTATTTAGCAACTTAGCAGTAAGTAATTTTAGCCATTGCTGATTGAAACGATCCATTATGTTGATCGATTGTTACTATGTAGAGTTGTCGTTTTCAATAAAGAAAATTAGAAAAGTTCGACAGAAGTGTTTTTGAATGGAATTTCAATTATTTTGTTTGCAATTTGGCATGTTGCGGTTGATGCTGAAATTTTTTTACTAGCAACACTAATCCTAAAAAAACCCTAACAAAAGAGCCCAAAAATTTTTTAAAATTTCATAATAAAATAAATCAATTTTTCAGCATTAGTCAATTTCAGTATCAGCTACCACAATACATAACCACAAATTATTTCATTATTTGTTGAGTTGTTTTCCAATTTTGTTGTAGTGTTTATTCTATTGAGTTTCTTGACAATTGGTAGAAAGTTTCTCTGTTGCTTCTTCATTTTGGGAAATACCAGCATCATTTGGCAATTCTGAATCATTGTTTTCATATTTATATCAGATGTTTAATAATATTTATTTTCAGTATTACTAGTTAGCAAACTAGCACCTATTGAAATATTGTGTTAGGGTTACTGTACGATTTCTGAAAGCTATTTTCCCGACAATAACTCAATACTGACTAATTATTTTTTCTTTCGGGAAAATGGCTTTCTAAAACTTGGTATATTATTGTATTAGTATTTAAAAAAAAAAAAAAAAAAAAAAAAAAGACTATTAATTAGCAATTTGCAGCATTGTAACAGTATCAATAAAAATGAATTTAAAATACTTCAAATGTTTATTTTAATTATTTTTTAAACAAAGGTGAAACCACGGCCAGAATATAATTAAAGAATTTTGAAACAAAGTTGGTATTTTTAAAATTACAAGCTCATAACTTAGGTGTCAGCAAAATTTTATTCTCTTGAGAATAAAGTAGCAAACAAAAGACTTTATAAAATTTTCTTGGTTGTGTCAGAAGTATTTATTTTCGTTAATATTTACATTCTTTCAAATTTTTTTTTTTTTTTACTACAGTAGCAGAAAGAATTTTGAAATTGCATAAAATTATTTTGAATCTTTTTTTTTGAAGATAAACTAAAATGATAATTTTGATTTTGCAGCTGCACTTAAGGTGGCGTGATCTAGTTTGCCCAATTGAAGATGTATTTCATGCGTCCAATGACAACTGGTGGGTGAAATTAGGGCTCTCTGATTGGCTATGTAAATCAATTTCCCAGGTAATGCTCAGAAAACTTATTTATACAGTTTAAAGTACTTTTGAGAATGTACCGATTCACTAATAAAAATTCTAGCTTCATAAAAACGCTTATATTTATTGCAAAATAATCAAAAAACAATCAACATTCTCAAGAACTTCACTTAGAAGCAAGTATTCCGTTATTTATTACTATTACTATCTATTAATTATATATAAGTACTAAATGCGAAAAAATAGTCAAATAAAAAGAATGATCAAGATGTTTAAGGTAAATTTAGATTTAAAATACAATTCGTTAACAAGTTTAAATTACTTCTTTTAATAATTTTATTACTTATTTATATTACTTTAGTATTTCATAAATTTAATATGGCTTTACCAGAAACAGAGTACAAATGGTTTAAAGAGTGTATCTGAATCTGTGAATCTGCTTTGTTTCAATTAAAGTAAATGACGATTAATGCTTTTTTTTTTATTCCAAAGCTGCTTTTAGCTGTACAATGTAGTTGAGCCGACCAAAGCCGGTGAGTTGCAATTTAAGCTATAGTGTTGCTTTTAACTATAACTCAGATTACAGGATTAAACCATAGCTAAATAATATCAATAAGCTTTACATTAAATATTATTACATTGCTACAGTAATAATGATTTTAAAGCAATATAGTATTTAAAGAAGCCATACAAATGTTAACAGCTCTAAAAATCTCTTTGTCATATAATGTTAGGTTTTTATATAATATTTCAATTAAGTATTTTCTTATTTAATCAATTGAATATTATCAATTAATATACATATTATTAATTTCTCATTTTAATTTTTATTCATATGATTTAAGATTCTTTCAATTACATAGATTATTATTATAGTTCGGAACTTAATTTTAATTTGTGAAAAGTGGTTTAACTGGTAAATAGGGTTGAAGTCATCTTTTTTGTCAGACTTCGGCAAAATTACAGTAGGGATCGCTTCAATTACACAATTAATTGTAGAATAATATTATCTAATCACATTGAGAGCATCCTTAGTAATTGTTCATTTGCCTAATTGGTTTAAGTATTTAATATTAGCCAATAACATCCCATTTAGCTCCTTATCCACATTACACAGGTTGCATCAATGAATATCAGGTGCATACGGGAAGAAAAGTTTCTCAATATGTACTGTACCCATTAGTTTGTAAGGTTTCGGGAGGTAAATTGATATTGGTAACATATTGGAATACCTTGATGTCTTACTTTTAGCACTCTGAGCCTAAAAGTAAGATATCGGGGTATCCCAATCTTTTGCTACTATATTGCTAATATCGATCTACTTCTCGATATCTTATCAACAGGTATATATCGAGAAACTTTCCTCCCGGTATGCACCTAATATTCATTGATTAAACCTGTGTTAGTCTGTATAATTATCATCTGCCAAGAACATTTCTAAATTATGCAAATTATTATAATATATAGTGTGAAATACTCCTATTTTTAATACCTATTCCGATGTTATGTATTATTAAGGTTAGTATTAGAAAATTGCGGTGAATTGTTACGACATGTTTTTTAAAGAGGTATTTTACATTCTATACTATATACCTCTAAAAATCTTATTAAATTTTTTGTTTGTTTAAATTGTCTCATATCAATATAGTTATGCTGTATTTGTTGTGCAAGCAAAAATAATAATATTAATGATTCAGAGAATTTAAGCTTAGAACCAATTAAATAGATTTATTCAATAAAAAAATAGTGTTATTTTAAAAAATCAGATTCTTCAAAAATAATTTTTATGTTCTTGAAATTAGCATTCATGGGCTTTCCAAATTAATGTGTATCCTAATTTATCGTTGCGATAAATTATATACAGTCGAAACTCCATATGCGTACTCTCTATAAGTGCTTTTAGTGTACATAATTTGATCGGTCTAATGTTATTATTAAATATTATCATTATATGTAGATTTGCTTCATAAATGAATATTCTCTAAATGCACTTTTACCCGAAAGTGTGTAATTATGAAAGGTTGACTATATTGGATTAGAAAATCTACTTTTGCTTTGAAATAGTGCATATGGATATATTTGATGATGCACAGGTCAATTAATTAGCACTTACTGTATATGATATCTAATGTTAAAGAATTGGTAAAAGAGGATTTGGATATGTATATTCAACAACATGGTTGGACAGTATAATGCGGCACTCACGGCAAATATCTCATGACAATATAACTTCATAGTCTACATAATGCTGTAAGTAGTCACTACTCTGAGAAATAGTTGCATCATTAGTATTCACAACACTAGAGCTACTACAATAGTTCTGTAAATTTATTTTCTTTGCTTTTGGTTTATAATTTTAATTTTTTTTAATTTTAATTTTTTATTATTATTATTTTTTTTTTATATAAGTTATAAATTTTATTTGCTTATTTTAATGAATTTTTAAAAGTTATATGCTAAAAATGCTTATTGCTATTAGTAAAAATGCTTGCTTAGAGCTATTATAAAAAATTTCGAATTTCTTGTGACCTATATACTAATAGCTTGGGGTCCTATCACGCCATCTTAGCAAAATCAAGAACAACAATGCTGATTTTTTGAAGAGGGTAAGCCAAATCTCTACTTTTTGTAGAAAATTTTGGAAAACTGATAGGAGGGCAAGAAGAAGAAAGAGAAGAGCCACCAAACCCAAAAGAAAGAGTGTGGCTTTAGAAAAGAAAAAGTTTTGCTGTTTCCCCTGCATTCTTCTTTGAAGTAATGATCTAGAAACTTCATTGATAAAAGTGAGCTCTTTGCCCACACTCCACCAAGATTTTTTATACAAGGGCACTTTTTGCCAGTTATCTTGTATAATAACACTCTTGGCTTGCATGCCAAATATCTTTTTAGAGAAGTCCTGCAAAGCAAAAACATTAACCTCTAGACAAACCACAATGTAGGCCACGACTCTCCAACAAAAAATTTGGTTTTCTATTAGTAGGAAAATTTGGTTTTGATGATCGTCTGAAAAAAAGATTATAGAAGATTTTATAAAATATTTATTTAATAAAAATATAATATCAGATAGAAATAAACCAAATAAGCTAATTTTGAAAAAGAGAGATTTATGATCTGGCTATTTTGAAACCAAAAAAAATAATAATAAATAGTTATTAATATTTGTACAAGATTATAAACTAACATATTATTATTTTTTTTAATTATAAGAATGTAGCACCCACACTTAAACTTTATTTAATAATATTTAAATGATTGACATATGATGGTGCTGATATATATACATATTACATCAAGTATTAAGACTAGAATATCAGATATACAAACTATTTATCTATGGCTATATCTCCACTATACAGCTAACCTGGATTTATATATCCCTCCACAGCTGCCAATTAGTATTTACATATTCGCCACATTACCTACAAACCTTTTATCTTCAATTCCCAAATTGGTATATACCAGGTAGGTGCTTATTGCTTCCAGTTTGGTATGCCTGGCAGAGCGATTTCTCCCTCAATCCTTACTTGGCGTACTTTCTAGGAGTTCGTATTTCAAACCATGCAGCTGCCTCTACCCAAATAGGTAAGTATCTCAAGCCTGCATGCTGCCATAACTAGCTAGTTTTCTGTGACTTTCAGGACCCAGATTTTAATGTATCCGATTAGGTCTATACTAACAACTGTACTTCCCAATATGGTAACGAGGCTGCCTAGACATGTTTTGCAAATGCTTCTAGTAGTCAGTATAGTTGGAGGGCATTATGAGGCTCAGAGGTAACAGGTGTGTCATCATTTCTTTTTATGGTAATTATCGGCAGTTGTAGCCTCCAGTTAGCACTATATGTGCTTACATCAGCTATACCTATATTGGTGTTTCCGAGTTCTCTTAATGCCAAAGGCTCCCATATAGGTATGACTAAAGCCTGTTAGGTCTATCAACACATACACGCCTCCATGCTTCAACTTCTTATTGGCCAGAAAGTTCTGTATATACCAGAGATGTTCCAAATCTGATAAGGCTAATTCTTTACCACAGATCCCTTTGTGTTTACCACATTTCTCACCACTTTCCAATTCTGGTTACTGCCCGGTTATTCTCCCAAACAAGATTTCCAATACCGCCTTAGGGGTTGTTGGTGCTATCTTGCCAATTGTGAATTTACATACACAACCTTTGTGTAATAGAACTTTCTGTAATAACTACTATTATACGTAGTGCCAACTACTCTACAATGGACCTCCTTCTGGAAATTCCTAATTCAGACTTGTATTCATTTGGACTTCCCACAGCAGATACTTTCAAATATTCGTAGATAACATATCTACTAGGACTTGAACCCGAAACCTGCTTGTAGAGGGTTGGGTGCCTAGACCACTAGGTCACGAGATCCCAACCCCTAAACTAACATATTATTATAAAACAAATAAATAGTTCTTATTATAAATATATAAAAGATTAATAAAAGCTAAAAAAACATATAAAAAATTTGTACAATAGATCTAGATATAAAAACCTTATTTATAATATATTCACTAATTATTAGTACTTTCAAAATTGATAAGAACAATTCTTAAAGATTAATAAAATTGAAGTATTATATTGACAAACTAAGCTCAAAAAGAGACAAATTAAAAAATTTATTATTTAGAAGAAAAAAGAAAAAGGCTAAGAGAATTAATAAAGCTATTACTTGAATATTTTGAAAAATCAAAAATTTGAGAAATAAACTCTATAAGAAGACTATAAATTATTTTGCAAAAAATTATAATGTAGTTATAATTCTAAAGTTTGGTATAAAAGGCATGTAAAATAAGAAAAAAAAATCAAATCCAAGATTATGAGAAGCATGTTAACATGATTACATTACATGGGTAGTCAAAAGTAGAAACCACCCAAATTGTTTCTAAGTAAATTTTTTCTAAGCTTCAAGTAAAAATATCTTAACAACTATTAAACCAAACTTGATAAATTTTTTTTTATTTTAATTCTATATATTTATAGAATTAAAATAAAATAAAAAAATTAGTAGATTTGGTTTAATAGTTGTTAAGATATTTTAAATTTTTAAAAAAACTTACTAAAAATAATTTGGATGGTTTTTACTTTTGACATTCTATATATTTAAATAGAAGCTGAAATCTAAAGCTTAAGAAACTGGCATGAAAATTGTGATTCAAGACAAGGCATACACTTTGAAAACATGTTTTAATTATAATAACATACAAAATATTAGTGAAAGAAAATTTTATAAATGTAAAATTACAGTTTAGTCATAGATAGTGATATAAATAGAGCTTGAGGGATCTTCATTTGAGCATTGCTTAATAGAGCCATATTATTGGATATGTAGAAGTTGATAATTGTATTTAGCAATGACTAGTATAGATTATTAATAATATGTTACAATCAGGGACCTATAAAAATTATTTGGATTATAAAAAAAATTTGTGCAAAAATTTGTATAAATTTGGATACCTTTTTTTCAACATTAAAATTATAATCGTTGGAAAATTAAAGAAAATTTTTTTTCATTAGTATTAAACTTCAAAAAAGCCAATTACAGAACCAAAAATAATATCTACAATCTCGAAATTTTCTGCGTCACCTGATTTTTTAATGATTTTTGACCAATAAAAATTGAAAATTTTATAAAAATTTGTATTTATTTGGGTAATGGTTATGAATTTGGATTTATTTTTTTCCAAATTTTTACAGGTCCCTGGTTACAATCCATCCGAAACCGCATCCACATGACTTAATCTTTCGTATCGGTAATAATCAACATTTTTAAAGGGTACTAATTTCTGTGTCGATAGTAACCCGCTTTAATTACGTAATTGTCTCTATTATATAACAATAAAACTCTTCTAGTTATCGTTATGTCATGAATCAGATTAAAATTTGCAGAATTTAAATGTGAAGAGTTTTTATTATGGTTAGGGTGGGAGGTAATCTGACGCATATTTTAATTTGACGCCAACATATATATATATAATAAATTTAGTTGCATTATTAACCTTATTCGAAATACTTTTGTAAATGAACTTTGTTTTCGCTTTGTGAGACCACACTATACGTCGATCTAAGCTAAGCAAATAAAAATGCTAAGTGGATTATACCTTATAATCATGAATAATCATGAATAATCATGAATTGGAAACCATATATATATTATGTTTGCAAGATTATAAATATTCAGACACCTTAATTTAAAATAATAAAGTTTCCGTAACCATAAGTTTGACTCGGAAGAACATAGCGATAAAAGTGTTGGTCTGATCAAGATAAATCTGTTGACTTAATATCAACTTTGAAGTAAAAGAATAAAAGATCAACAATTCGTTTCTTTCAACAAAATAATGGTGAGAATCGCATAATTGGAAAGATACACAAAAATCGGCGGTTTAGTTTAGCCGAGCAACGGGGACTGGAGCTCGAAATTTTCCAAAATAGAAAACCTGATATATATTTGTTAAATTTGTTCCAGTGTTGGGATATTGACAAACAACTGCGCCATCATTGAGCATATGTTCAAAAACCAATCAGACATGCTAATACTAATTCTGTAGTAGCATTCTCAACAACGTTACATCTGACCTCTGCATATTATTTTATCCAGGGTACTGCGGTGCATAATTCTGCTCACCTAAAATAATTTTTTATATTGTTCTCATAAGAGATACATGATTTAAAATCAAATTATATACAATGTAAAAAAAAGCATTTTTAGCGTGAGTACGTATATCTGCCATCTGCACTAAGCTTAAAGAGGTTGAAGTGTGAAATATTTTAGGCAATTATTGAAAGATTAATTCCGAATTTATTACTTTATACAGACAGTATATTATACGTATGAAAAAAAGTAGATATATGTGATCTTTTCCTTCATATCTGATATATTACATTTTGGGATTTTATCTGCTATTAACGTGGTTGCTCCCGAGGTATCATTTCTCTGATCTCATAATACAGATAGCCGACAAGACATAATAGTCCATAGTTTTTAATGTTCGGTGAAATGGTAATTGCAGTTAAATGACTGATCGTGAATATTAGCTATCGATATTTCGGAAACTGAGGTATCAAAACTACGTCTTGTCAGTAAAATTGATTGTAAGCATTATGACTTCGGCGAAATGGTATTTCAGAAAAATGAATTTCGAAAAGTTAACCCGTAACCGTTATTAAATGTACGTACGTATATATGTATATAAATTTTTTTTTTTTAAGATGATCATAATTTAGAGTTTACAGAAGCAAAGATTGTGTATTTCCACTTCATACTGTATATCGATATGCATATATGCGTGTTTTGGACCCTTAAATTAATAAGCATCATTTACATTATCTTTATGCGTAATATAAATAATACGTCATCAGCACCAATTGATGACAATCATTTATTGATGTATGATATAAAAAGGTCAAACATATGTACACGCATGTTTGCAGAATTATTCCCACAAAGACACTATGTTAAAATTATTCACGAATGCTATCAAAAAGAAAACTTCTCAGGACATAGTAGATATATCCAAAGATACGACAGAAAATTCTGCTAAACCTTCAAACAACTATTTTCCTGAAGTAGAAAGTACGAGTCCTAGCGTAGCTAACGAAACTAATAGCTACGAAAAAAACAAGACCATACTTAACGATCATGAAACAACTGCATTAACTGAAAAAGCAGGGGGTACATCGGACCGTAAACGTTCAATATTAATACGTAAAGAAAGATCTTATTCTGGTGTTTTTCAACCTGAATTACTTAGTCCACTCAAACCTTCGCGCCTTTATGGTTCTCCGGAATCATTATCTAGACTATCTGAATTTTTAAGCAGCAGTGTTTATCAGAATTCTTTAACTTACCTTGTCGTGCGAAAATCTTCCTCAAGAAGTGATATTGAAATTCTTTATCCAATTGATAATGTTAGAGTAGACGAAACTATAAAGGGAACTTCTCAGAATTGTGAAGACATTTATGAAAGCGATCCAATTTATCATACTATTTATTCAAAACATATAATATCCTCTAAAACTTCTCTTTATCATAGTATTTTAAAACAAATTTATAATGATTTCACTATACTCGAAGCAATGCAAGTTTCTCCAGCAGGTGAGCCAACTATTACCATAAAAAGCGAATGCTTTATCGGCGCAGATACCGAACTTCGTCGTACAGGTTCAATCAGCAATACCTGGCATTTTTATTTTGAAGGAAAAGACTATAGATGGAGGCCAAGTGTCTTTGGTGCAAAGGATTGTGATCTTATTTGTGAATGGATCGAATATGAAGTGCAACCATCTTTGATTGGTTCTGCAAAGAAAAAGAATAAAGTGATTATAGCGTCCTTAAAGAGACCTGAACATTTAACTAAAGATAATTGGGATGTTGTTGGTAATCTAAATATTACAAAAACTGCTTGGGAAAATGTAAAAGATCCTCGGTCATTAGAAATTATTTTAGTTCTTGGTTGTTTGATAATGCTGGATGTTTCTTAAACTACATAAATAATTATTTACATATATGATAATTTAGATTATTATTATTTTTTCTACTAGATAGTCTTAATTTAAATTTTTCTAAATGACTACGATAATAAATTATCATAACTTACAACTGTGACATAATAAAAGACGAGTTTTGACGCGTTTTGACTATACTTTATTAGTTATAAGCAAATCTAAGTGCATTTCATTGTTTTTTTAAAAATGTTACTGTATATGTTTAGACTGGAATTTCTATTTACTAGTATGTTTATATATATCATCCAATTTGTCAAAGAAATTTAATATAGGCGAAACTTTGTTCTTTTGAAAGTAACACTCAGAATTGCTTATCTCTGCGAATTGATACAAAAGAAAACGTAAAAATAGACTCATTAAAAAATAATAAGTTTGTATATATATCGATATGTAAAGAATGTTATTCATGTTATACGCATCACGTGAATTTGTATGCCCAATTATAATGAGTCAAAGACTAATAAATTAAAAATATCTCAACTAGTGTTCCAATGAACCCGAACCAAATTGCGCTTAAAATTTCGAACTGAACCTGAACCTGAACTGTAGCAAAACACAATTCAAGTTCAAATTCGGTATTGAACTTTCAAAACGTGTTCAGTTCAGGTTCAAGTTCAGTTCGGAAGTTCATGAAGTTCGGTTTGGACAATTCCCTCCAGAAAATTAATAGTCAAATTTTTTCTTACACTCATCTAAGTTGAAAATTGCACGAGTAAAATAATAAATATTCACGAGTTATTATTCTAAACAGATGTTCTTTATATTCTCCGGATATTATATAGTATAAGTGGGCAAATACCGTACTGAACAGCTTTTAGTATCTCTAATTTAATATCCCCCTCAAGGGTATATTATAAGTTTAATTATAATAGTAACATTAAACCTCCAAGCATAATACCCGCTTTTGGTTAAGTACTCTGGATTTATCTAACTTTTTTTATTAAGACCGGGTACTAAAGGCAGCACAGTTTTGGTAGATAGACATGGTAATATACTGAAAGAATTGGTAATTAAATTAACACTACATTAGTAATTTTTAGGAATAGATAAACTGCAATAAAAGTTGGCAAGTGAATCATCTTAATGATTGCCATAACTACATTGGAACATCATTGGGATGATTCATTTGTACCTCTAGTGATCACAAATCACTCTAAACAGAATGTTTAATTGCAAATTACTGAGTATAAATTATAGTTTTTACTATTTTGCTAGATTCGGTTCTCATATCTGCTATATGTATATTATTTACTGATTTAAAGAAATGCTAACTTAGAAATTTTCCAACTTAAAAATATTCTGGATACTGTTTTTATAAAGGGATTGAGCTAAAAGTATAAACACAAGTATTCATTTATAATTAAAAATCAGAAAAGATATAGACACTTATATTAATTTATTAACAGAGATAGGAAACAAAAATAAAATACTGTATTTAATGTTAGATATTTTTATCTTAATGTAATTAGATTAAAAGGATAATGGAGTTGTAAAAAATGAACATAAAGCATTTATTTATTATTAAAAAGCAGAAAAAATAAGAAATATTGAAAAACACATATAGGTTCTTATAGAATATAAATATTGGATTTGTTATAAAAATAGAGCTGAAGATGAATATAAAACATTAATTTAATATAAAAAAAAGTTAATCTTTAGTATAACTAGACAACATTGGCAAAAATATATATATATAAACCTCCATAAGTTTTTACACAAGGATAAACTTATAAAAAACTTATGATTAGTTCAGAGTATTATGTAGAGGTAATTACAAAAGTTTATATTATAGTAACTTTGAAGTATTACATAAATGTAATAATTACAAACATTTTATAGCATAGTAAATTTAAATATAGCAAAATATAAATAGTCGAAAACTAGTATAAAAATATGAGATATTTATAAACAACAAACATCAAAATCTTGTAAAAACTTGTATAAATTTGTATAAATCAATATACAACAAAATATTGAAAAGATGCAAAAATATAAATTATAAATCGAAAAAATACAGTAATATAAAAATTTCAAAATAAATTTACTAAAAATATAATAATTTTAAAATTTTATATTTTATTGCCTATGTAATTTATCGCACCTTATAAGATCTGGTGTAATATGAAATCAAAACAATAAATTAATTTATTAGTTTAGGGTTAAAGTAAGAGTTCGATTAGGTTTTTTGTTAAAATATGAGAGATGGTTTAATAGGCAAAATTTTGTACTATAGCTGATATTTTAAAAAAAATCATAATTGCTTCAATTTTATATTATATCTAATTTTGCACTCTAATTGGTTGATTAGAGGTGATGATACATCACCATGATGATAAATTATAAAATCTTATTGTTTTCGTAAATATACAAAAAATTGTAAATAGTTTAGTAGTTCCTATATTTATTTGAAATTTTTTTTTTTTTTTAATAATCATATCACAACTTTATTTTATATTATAAGATTTATATTTATAAAAAATGAGATATCTAATTATAGCTATGCTATTTTAAACTAAAGTGTGGCTCACCCGGTTGCTAATTAGTATCTGACTTGCCAAAGTAGAATTAACCTCTCTGTCTTTTTCTTATCTATCTCAGATAATGAAATTGCAGTTCATTGGCCTGAATCTATAGCCTGTCATGATCTAATCTAATTTTTGTTTCACCTGGACCATTTTCTGGTTCATATTTATTTGTTTATCTTCTTTGTTACTATATTAACTTTTTCTTAAAATTGTCCAAGTAGTTTTTCTCTCTTTTCCTCCTTTTGTGCTAGCATTTAGTAGATCTTCCAGATTGGATACACTTGTTTCTCTAGTAATCTTTATTGTCTAGGACCTTTTTTTCTTTTGGGTTTATTTGTAGCTCTTTTTCTTATTTTACAGTTTCTTTGCATCATTGGAGCCAGATTTCTTTTTAAAAGAAGCTGTACTACTTGTTCTACCATTCAAGTATTATTAATTCTGCATCTTTTCTGATGATTCCTGTTGATATAAGAGAGGCTAAAAGGTCTGTCTCAATTAGTCCCCTTGCTAGATAGTGTCTTTTCTTGTGTCAGTCTTTGACGCTTTTACTAGCAAACACTGAGTAAATGTTGGTTTGAGAAATTTTCTTTTTTATAGAGTCTTCTAGCTTCCTCCAAATTTCTTTTGCGATTGAATACTTTTTTTTTACCCAGTGCTATTCATTTATCTCACAAGATATTAGATGTTCAAAGTCTTTTTTTTTCTTTTTGTATTTTCTGCAAATTGCTATTAGGTACAGATTTTCACAATTTTTTTTACATAGATACAGCATAGGCAATAATCCACTTAGACTCTTGAGTCTGAAGCTTCATTTTTTATTCACTTTGAAGAACCTTGCTTTTTTTTTTTCCTCCTTTTTTTACAGGTTTCTAAATATCTTTCAATCCTGGTTGTCAAATCTCCTTTGATGGATGCTATTCTTTTGGTTTAAGGCAAATAACTAGTCTACTTTGTGAAATGTTTGGATAAGCACTTTGATGAAGCTTCGTATTAGAGTATCAATTAGTTGTGTATTCCAGGTTGGTCTGAGTATTATTCTCTGTATCTCATTTACTGTAAAGGATGTTACTTCTCTCTTTTGTATATCTTTTTTCGCTACCTTGTCCACTAAATTATTTAGGATATTACCTGTATATGTTTTTACTTTATAAAGTTGAATAAATATATTTTTAGTATTTAGTAGCTTAATGATGGTACCCAGAATGCTTGAGTTCTTTGCTTTGTATTAACTTTTCATACTTTTCATTTTTTGGCTCTTTTTGATAGCTTGTTGTTTGGAGATATTAGAGTTGCTACAAGAGTCGCTACAAGTTCAGACCTTATTAAGAAAAACTACTCTTGTATTCTACCTTTAAGTTCTCTAACTATTGCATCTTTACTATCTAGTTGAATTATCCTATACCTGCTATGTGGTCCTCTATTCCTCCTTCTCCAAGTGAGCTATCTGTATAATATATTATTTTACTATATATTATATTTTCTTCTAGTGCCTGGATGAGTTTATTTTGTTTGCTTAAGTTTTTTATAGTACTTTTGATAAGATAGGTTTCCTATTTTTCAGCAGAGATTGTATACACTATTTCTGTTTCTTCTCTTTTCTCTGGAGTCTTCTTAACTGGCATTGTTAGATCTTTAAGATGTTTTAAGCTAATTAGTGATGCCCAGCCACCCTCACTTCTTCTTTTGATCCAAGAACTTATATCTTCTATTTTGTTGCTTTTAATTTTTAGGGTCTTGCTGGTTGGGGTTAGACTTAATTTCAAAGAGTTAGAGAGTTGCAAATTTTCTTTATTTTTCTCTTCCCATTTTATTATATGTACCTTTTGGTTCAGAGGTTTCTCTTGTATTTTGCCTATAAATGGTACTTTGCTATTTTTCTTTTTGCCTATTACCTATTCTTTTTTTGATCTCTTGTGGGATATTTTCCTTCTTTTGGACTTTATTTAGATTTTGTTTATCACTCTTTCTTGTATATAGGTCTTGTGAATTTTTTGAGAAAGTTTGTCTGCTAGTACTGTTTCTTCTAGCTTTCGAAACCATTGAGGAGTTTTCCCCTTTGGTTTAATTCCTCAGGTTCTTTTAATTTGTTGTCAAGTAAATATGATATTGTTTTGCTTTGTGGTTATTTGTTCCAGACACTATAGATTAAGGTTACAAAGAGATTGGCTAGCTTTTTCCAGATTCTCTTCGTTTAGTAGCATCTTGATCTTATTAACCAGATTATTGTCTAAGACTATGTTTTAGTTTTTTTCTATATCTATATTTTTGATATTAAGACCTAGGTTTTTGGCTGTTACTAGAATGCTTGTATTAAGATTGTTTTTCCATTTCTATTTTTGGATTTCTTTGTTTTATAAGAGCTAAATCAGTATTGTAGAGTGTATAATGAGTTGTGCATCTTTTAGTTTTATTCTAGTAAGATCTCCCACAAGGTCTGGATTATTCATTCTAATTACCTATTCTATAAACATATGCTCTGTATGTCGTTGCCACAAAGAGTTTATTTTCCAAATATTGTTCTGTATCAGAACAGAGTTGGAAGCAGTTGAAGTTAGCTCTGCTTTCTATTTTGCTACTCTTACTAGTGGCTAGTGCAGTTTGTCATATTCTTCTTTGGAAAGCATTATCATATTTAGTTGATATTTAGCTCTGGGTAAAAGCACTATATTGTTTATATATTTAATATGTTCTATAGAGATTTTCTTCCTATTAAGCAAGTTGGTCATTTGTTTAATTTCTATACTAAGCTTTTTTTTAATTGTGTACCTCAAGTCTGCTGTGGTTAGCCAGACTCCTAGATATCAAATTATTTTTCTCTTTTTTTTTGCTACTAGCCTTTCTTTTCCTTCTTTGATAAAGATCGATTTTTTTTCTTTCTTATTTTTCCTGTTTATTACCAAGAGTTCTGTTTTTTTAGCATTTATTTCAATATTGTTTAACCAAAAGAAGGATTCTGCGATATTGATTATATTCTGCATATTCTCTTTGGAGTTTGCTAAAAGCACAGTATCATCAGCATATGCCAGGCCAGCAACTTGAATCTCCTCTATTTTTGTTTTCTCTCGGCTTATTTTTATTAGCTACTCTATCCTTGCTTTTGTACCATATTTACATTTGTAGAGTTTACAAAGTAATGGGTCGAAGTAAATTTTTCAAAGTAGGAGAAAAATCACTTCTCCTTGATTTATGCCACGTTTAGAACAGAACCTCTCTGACAGGCCAAACTTGGTGATGACTTTAACCTCTCTGTTTGTAAATATGTTAACCAGAGATACTTCTAGTTTTTCAGGGACCTTGATTCTTTTTAATGCAAGTTGAAGCCTTCTAAGATCTACAGTGTTGAATGCTTTTTTAATATCTATAAATGTTATCCATATTTCTTGATTTTTCTGTTTTGCAGCTTCTATTAGAGAGTTCATAATATATATTGGTTCTTGGATACATTCCCTTTGGAGCTTTGCAAAGTTTGGCTCTCTTAAAATCTTATGCTGAATAATGATATCGCTAAGTTTTTGTTGAATAATTCTTATAAGTCCTTTCCTTGCTGCTTCAAGTAACATAATAGGTCTTGTACTTCCTATTTGTAGGTTCTATTTTGGTAGTTTTGAGATTGAAAAAATCATCTCTACTTTCCATTTCTTTGGCATGATATCTTCTTCTAGAATTTTGTTGAGCAGACTTAAGAGGAAATTCGTGGCTTTTCTTCCAAGTTTTTTAAGAATTGTATAACCTATATTGGATAACTCTGGAGCTAATTTGTTAGAGATTTTTTGAAGTATTTCTTTTTATTTTTCTATTGTGATTTCATCTAAAATATTGTTGTACTAGTGCTATTAAATGAAATCGCATAATGTATATTTCTCTTTCCATACTTCTATTTTTTTTTTCCAGAGAATGGGTGTCTTCTTTGAATTGTTTCACAAAATAGCTATCTACCTCTTTTTTAACATCATCTGGTTTATATATAAGCTCTTTTTTTCCCATTGTGAAGTCTGTTGTTGTAAGTACTTTTTCTATTATGATCTTGTTCCAGAGTTTTTCAAAGATGCTGTTAAGCATTTTTTTATTCTCATATCCGATCATACCAAATCTCCTTTCAATATTTTTTCTTATTCTTTTCTCTTGCTTTATTTTTTGTTTTGAGATCATTTTTCTTTCTATCACTTTTATCCAACTTTTGAGATTTTGGATCTACTGTTCAGACCAATTTTCTTTGATCTCTTGGATTTCAGTTTCGTTATTTGTATTTACTTGTTTTAATTGAATATTTAAAGAGTATTGATCTTCAGGTTTAATTTCTTTGTTTAGGTTTTGGTATCCTAAATGGCTTATTCTTCTTAGCTGCTTAATCTACTTATATCTTGAGTTCTATATTACTTGTTTTTGTTTTTTTACTGTAGTGTTCAAGATCTTTTTGTGTGAAATTGTTTTATTTGTAGTCTTATTTATTAGTTCTGCTAGTTTTTCATACTTCGTTTTTCATTTGACAAACTAGATATTACCATCTCTTTTTTCGAATTTATATTATTATATTTTTCAATATACTTTTTTAGTAGCAATGCAAAGTCTTTTCAATTATCTTTAGTCATTTTATCATAGAGGTAGATTTTCTGTTGACTGAAATCTTTTCTTTTTTGCTGGGCAGTTGAGTTTGTTTGAAGTATAAGGCTTAGCAGTAATTTTGTTCATATTAGATTATGATCGCTTCCTGTGACAAGGTTTATAGTTTCGATATTACTATTTATCACAAAATCTTTTAATTCTGAATCTAAACAAATATAATCAAATTTTGAGCAGGATTTGGAGTTGGTCCAGGTTGCTTTAAATATTTGTGGATTAATAAGTACAAATGCTTCTTCAAAGTCTATATTTTGTAGCTATCTTATAATTAGAAGTTTATATCGATTGTTTCTCTGTGTAACTTCTTCTATATTATTATTTAGGGTAGTACCTGCTTCATTACCTATTTCTGCATTAAAGTCACCTTCTATAACTATTTTCATACTGTATTAAATTTACTTTTGATGATATCTTCCATTATACATTGTTGTATCTTTTTTTTCATATATTTGTCATTTGGTAGAAAATATACTATCCATACTGCTAGTATTGTTCTTTTGAATCTAAAGACTGCTTTTAGAGCATAAGAGTTCTTTACTATTACCTCAGTAAGGTGAGTTTGCTATTTCTTTCTTACTAGTAATCCTACTCCTGATTCTTTTTTTTTTCTATATTATCTTTTGTCCAAAAAGTTCTATAGTGTTTCCAATTAACATCAAAGAAAACTGCTTCTCTTGTATTCATATTTGTTTCTGTTATTCCTATAATATCTATATTTTCTTCTATACCAAAGTCTATGAGCTCTTGCAGTTTTGTTCTGTTGTCTTTTATACCATTAATATTGTGAAACCCTATTTTTACTTGCTCGAAACTTTTCTTTATTCTGTTTTTTTTAACTATGTTTTCTGGCACTAATTCTAAATCTGATTCTAGAGCATTATAAGTTATCTTAAGTGAAGTTTGCCCTGACAAGCTCTTTTGCTTGTTTGTTTCTGTTAATTCAACTGAGTGCCCTTAGGAGAAATTTGAGGCTAAGGCCTTCGGTTTTTCTTCTACTCTTTGTAATCTATTTAAGATTTGCTCCAATATACTATTTTGCATTTCACAATTAACTATAAGATTACTTTCTAGTTTTTTGTTGCCTACACTATATAATCTAGCTTTTTTTTAAGATTTTTATTATAAGGTATTCTATTTTCTTGTTCTTTTTGATTTTTTTTTTTTTTGCTTATTTCTATTTTATTCAAACTAGTTGCAATTTATTTGAAAAATTGTATACAAAAATATTTTAAGTAATTATATAATTTTTTAATTTTTTAATTGATAATTCACCAGTCACCTGGTGCATAAACATAGTGTAACATGATGCAGATCACTATGTAGATTACATAAGCAGGAAATATAGAGATTTTTTAACAATTATTCAATGAAAACATTTTTTTATACTAAGTTAATTGACAGGGTCAATTAATTGAAAATTGTAGAGCTTGCTAAGGTGCATCTAATAGTGGTTAAATTATCCAAATCGGCCTAGTGGTTTGCGAGATATTGCCAAAATACGATTGACCAACTATATAAAATCTCTATAGAAATTTTATATAGTTAGCCAATCATTTTTTGGCGATATTTCACGACCTATTTGGCTGATTTGAATGATTTAACCACCATTAGATGCGCCTCAGCGAGCTCTACAACTTTCAATTAATTGGCCCTATCGATTAACTTAGTATGAAAAAAAGTTTCTTTGAATAATTGTCAAAAAATCTTCATATTTTCCGCTTATGTAATTTATATAGTAATCTGTATCATATTACACTATGATCATGCACCAGGTGACTGGCAGATCATCAATTAAACCAAATTAAAAATTCATATAATCAACAAGTTAAAGAATATTGAAAAGAAAAAAAATATATAAAAAATATTGAAGTTTAATGCAAAAAGCCAAAAGAAATTATTTAATATTAACAAAACCTAACAAATAAACCAAAAAAATTAATATTAGATTAGAATTTGGGTTAGAGTTGGGGTTAGCGGGTAGCAATTAGAGTAGAGTATAGTATATACCGAAATTTTGCAATAAATTTTTTTTGTTAGAGCTCAAAGGCAGTTTCATAAATAGCATTTTGTACTATTTCACAATTTTAAAAAATTTCTTTATTTTTATTATACAAAATTAATTTGCATGTTATACCTGATCTTCAAATTTAATTGGCCAATTGTTAAAATGCAATATATAAGCACATTGCAGCATGTGATATCTAAATAATTATTTAATACAGTAACAAAATAAATTATTTACTATTATTTGTTAATTATATGATATATAGAGTGTATTGTTTTTGGTTTAAAAATTTGTACAGATTTGTCAATGACCACTAGCAGAGTCACAGATTTGCATTAATTTTTAATAATTACTTTTTTTAGAAATCTGCACAGATCTGTATTAAAAAAACTTTCCCAATAAACTCTAGAATTAATCTTCCTGATATATGATAACAATTTTGTACAAGACTCAAATAATTTCAACTTAGTTACAAGACTCAACTAAGTGTTAATAATATTGTTATTTATATTTATTTTTATAAAAATTTTTATGACTTTGTTATTTGTCTACCAATTCTATTCTAATAGGTCAAACTATCAGTATATAGATTAGAATTCTATTCCTCATTGGCTTTGTTAAATTTCAATTGGCTTTATTTCGCTCCATGGTAATTTTTCAATGGAGTATATCCATTGCCGACCCTGCCGCAGAATGTTACTGTATTATTAATTAGTGATTTAAGCCGGCTATGGCAGCCGCAGCTAAGCTGGCTTAGCCGGCTAAGCCAGCCAATGTAATATGATCTGCTGGCTAATGCAGCTAAAGATAATATAATTTAGTATATAGTAGGATTCTGGTAAATTCCGAAAAGGAAAATAAATGAACATAAAGTTTACCGAAAATTTCCGGAAGTATGGTATTTAGCCAGCCGATTAGCCGATATTTTAGTCGGCTGGCTTAGCCAGCCGGCTTAAATCACTATACGTACGTACGTACGTCGTACGTACGCTTATTAAATATACGTCATACTTACCGTTACTAAAAGATCAAAAAAAGAAGTACTATTGCTCCGGATTTCCGACGTCGTACGTAAAATTTAAAAACTGAACATATTTAGTCTATATTTATTTCATATTCGTTCTAGAAAATTCCGATAAACAAAAAATTTTTGTAAATTATACATATACCGGTCCGGGATTTATCCTTCTAATAAATAAAGAAATGAAGATAAATAACTGATAATGCAACGTCCTCATGTTAAAAAACTTGTAAAGTTTAGCAACCATGACTACAAACTCAGATTCCTTATTATTAAATACTACTACACTCTCAACTCAGGTACTTATTCCGCCTGCACCGTTAGTATTCATTTAACCGATTTATTTCTGTTGTGTTAATATGATAAAGCATAGAATGCTGATCATTGGAATTCCATTTCTCAATAGATCTCCAAATGGTCATTTCGCCTCTATCAAGCATTGGTATTCGCGTTCTGAACGTACTTCTGAAACCGCCGAAGCACGTCTTCTGTCAAGGCTTCAATTCTTTTCAATTGGTGGAAAGACTGTTGCCACTCCTAAAGACTCGAAAACTGTCGCTCGTGTCGGTTTGGTCGATTTAGATGGTGACGGTAAAAGAATGATAAATACTTTAGTAATCGATCAAAGTGGCAATGATTTCGCTATTGAAAATGGAAAAGTTACTCAAGCAAAAAATCAATCTTGGACTGTTAATGATATTGGCTATTCTCCTATATCACAAACTCAACTTTCCGTTCAATCTGATACTACTGCTATCAATGATAAACCACCTTCTTCAATAAAAAATCTTGTAATATGTCATGGTTATGGTGCTGGTCTTGGTTTCTTTTACAGGAACTATCATGATCTTAGTCAGGTTCCAGGTTGGAGAATTTATAGTATTGATTGGTTAGGTATGGGTAGAAGTTCCCGTCCGAAATTTACTATAAAATCTCATACTTTTGATGAATCTGTCGAGGAAACTGAAAATTTTTTTGTCGATTCTCTTGAAAAATGGCGTCAATTGCATAAAATTGAGAAAATGACTTTATTAGGTCATAGGTAAAATATTTCAATTTTCAATTTTATAATTTTTAATTTTTAATAATAATATAAAAATATTAATTTATATATTATTATCAATTTTACAGTTTGGGTGGTTATTTTGCTGCTGTATATGCTTTAAAATATCCTGATCGCGTGGAACGTCTGATATTGGTTTCTCCTGTTGGAATTCCTGCAAACCTTAACGGCCCAGAAACCTTAAGGAATCGTATTGGTCGCACTATGTTTAATATTATAACTAAATTATGGGATGGTGACATTACTCCACAATTGATTATGAGATGGGCTGGTCCTTTTGGTCCTTCATTGGTCAATAGATATACGACTCGTCGATTTGCTAATCTTGATGAGCAAGATCAGTTTGATTTACATGATTACCTTTATCACATATCTTCTGCTCCTGGAAGCGGTGAATTTGCTTTATCAAGGATTCTTGCTCCAGGTGCTTTTGCGAGAAAACCATTGATTAATCGTTTACCAAATTTGAAAATGCCAACTACCTTTTTATGTAAGTTTCCTTTGACATTATATTATAGAAGGTAGCTGATGAAATTCTTTCACTCACTATTTATATCTTTTATGCATATCCAGATGGTCAACATGATTGGATGGATTATCGTGCCGCTGTAGAAGCAAGTAAAAATATGAAAGTCCCTACAAAAGTCATTACAATCCAGGATGCTGGCCATCACTTGTACCTTGATAATCCTATTGAGTTTAATAAAGCTGTGGTTGCAGAAATGTTAGAAAAGTCGGACGTATAATAATATTAATAGTTACTATATACTGTTAAAACAATAATTTAAATTTCACTTTTAGATTAACTTAATTTGTTGAATTAGAAAAAAAGTTTGCACGTTAATTAATGACAGCGGGAATTATGTATTAAATATTCAAATTCTCCATAAATAATAATTTTTTCTACCTAACCTAAGGATATCCATAAATAGAGGTTCTAAAGCGGGAATAGATCATGATCTAAATGTGAAATTTTTATAAACCTGAAAACAAAATAATTGAAAATACGAAGTATAAAAAACGGTAGTCACTAAAATTCTAAAAATTTTACCTATTTAAGTTCATTTAACCCGGGTTTAAGATGTGATTTTTCTTGTCTGTTTTAAAGATTCTTAAAACATTATCTGTCATAGGACATGTTTTAATTAGTGTTGGAAATCATATGTTCACATTTGTGAACATCAATAATTTTTATCTAATTAATAAAATTTTACTGTAATTGTTTTTTTTTTAATGTGAGAATAAAAAAAAAAAATCAAATAAGTTGATTTATTTAATTTTATATATATTTATATATATTTAACAATCACAGAACATGTGTTCTTTAGATTTAAATTAAATATAAATCAAATGAGATAACTCACTTTAATTTATATATAAATTTTGGCAAAAAAAACACTTTTTTTTTTTTTAAACTCTTTGATGGTCTTGCTAAAGCTCAAATACAAATAACCTTATTAAGAATGTATATAATTACTAAAACAAATATGAATAAAGACCTAACCAGTCTTATAGAAATTGCAAGCCCAATATTTTTTGGCTATGATAAAACATGTTTAGTATACCAACTTATACAAGTTAAATAGACATTACTAGCCTATCTAAAGCTAATATCTTTAATTCTTCTTTCTTTACTGAGAGCAAAAGAAAGTAATGATTTTATATTTACAATACAAAACCACTTATTAACAAAGAAAAGAAAATATAACTAAAAAAAACAAAATAAATAAAAGAGAAAATTCAAAAAAAAACAAAAGAAGAAATAAAAAATATAAAAAATAAAAAAATACCTGAGGGCAAACAAAAATAAAATTTATCTCTATTAAGAAATCTAAAAGTTGACAGAAAAAAAAAAAAGATATATACTATTATTAGGGTTGTTAATAGAGTAAAGTGGAGTGAGTTGAGTTAAAATTAAAGAAGCAAGTTTTACTTTAACTCAACTCAGGTTATACCTCAAATCAATACTCTGGTTATACTCTGGGTTATACTTTGGGTTATACTTCAGGTTATACTTCAGGTTATACTCCAGGTTATACTACAGGCTATACTCCAGATTATACTTTAGATTATACTTTGTATAACTAGAAATGTTAAACATCTCAGTTTAATTGGTTTTTAAATTGGTTTGAGTTAAGCTTTTTAAGTCGACTCCAAATCTACTTCAATAACCAAATGATATTGAATATTTGGTTTGCTTTACATAGAGTCGATCTAGTTTGCTTTATATAGAGTAATTTGGAGCAAATTCAGTTTGCTCTATATCTACCTACCTAAATTTGATTCTAGATTAACTTTATAATCTAATATGTGTAAAAAACTTATTAATTTCTTATATAGAAATTAATAAAATTAAAATAAAAATCAAATTATAGTGAGATAATTATCAATTATCATGTTATCTTTGTAAAGTTTAAAAACAAACTACTATAATATTTGAATGTTTATTCTTTTTATACTAATTTCTTTTTTATATATATTAATAATCAATTATAATTATTTCATTATTACTTATAACTAAAATATAACATAACTCACTTTACTGTTACTAATTTAGTCATGAATATAATAAACTACAAGTGTGTTTAAAAGTATATTTATATCAATTATTAGTGCTTTCATATATAGAGCAATTTAGAATAATTTGAAACAATTTAGAAATTTTATAATATTTAAAAACAAATCTTTTTATTTTAGAATAATCTAAAACCAACTTTACTAACAAGATTACTTATCATTATTATGTTATTAGTTTAAAGTATAAGTATCAATTTAAAAGCTAGCAAAGTAATAGCTCAAAATTTATTAGATAACAAGAAAACCTTTTCTATAAATTTTTGTATATAAACTAATACCGTAAAGTTTCGAAAATAAGCAACCCCCTAAGCCACCTATTTTTTCAGGGGTTGCTTAAATTCAAAGACTTTTGAATATATAATTTCTATTGGTCGATCTACTTTATATATAAATAACCAACCTGCAGTATAGTATAATCAATCATGATTTTTTTTTTTTTTTTAAGTAACGGTATTTTCAAAAATCTGCAAGCATAGATTATGCTAGTGGAATAATGTTGGTCTTCATTATCAACATGGTATTGGGGTTATAAAAAATAAATGCAATTTAACTTTATTATAAGTTTCATAAATTACTATACTACAACAATAATAAACTTTTATTATCTATTAAAGAGATAATATGAGTATCCTCATAAGTTGTAAAATAAACCATTTTTACTTTACTATCGAGTGTTTAAATTCTACAAGACTAGCTTTAAAGTACCTATACACTACTTATCTTTATTATATATTGTCATTTACTGTTTAGAACTATTTGCTAATAATTCACTATTCACATTCATATTAGCATTACACTACATTTTATACGAACTTTTTTTTTTTCTAAATTAAGATTTTTATTTTTTTTTTTACTTGCCTTTTCATATCGAATACTGGTAGTTTAGTTACAAAAAAAAACAATCAAAAAAAAATCAAAAAAATAAATACTGTTATTAGTAATGCAGCAAATAAGGCAAATAAAGCAGTTAAAATTAGAAGCCACATTCAAAGAACTTAATATAAAGTATCTGAAAAACTTGCCGTTATTCAAGAAGCTTTATATCACTTTGGTATTGATTAGTCTATAGTATCATGATGAAAATTTAATAAAAAAAAATACACTAATACTATGCTGGAAGAGTTTTATTTTACCCAGCTGCTGAAGAAGAACTTGTTAGATGGTTAAGTGAGCTTTGCTAAATAGGAATTGCAGTTACAGCAGGTTCTATTAAAGTACAAATGATTACAATCTTATCAACAACTTGTGCTAATAAATACTTGGGTGCTTCTTAACAATTTCATACTTTCAAGTCCTGGTTTTACCGATTTTTAAAGTGATATTATCTTTTTCTTTGTCATCATACTAAAATTAGCCAGAAGTTATCTGAAGATCTTATTGAAAAAATTATTAAATTTGTAATTTGATCTCGGTTAGAATATTAGTATAATCTTTCTCAAATTGTAAATATGAATAAAACACCAGTATATTTTGACATGACAGGTTCTTATATAATTAATCAAAAAGGTGCGAAAACTATTCAAATTAGAACAACTTAAATGAAAAAACCGGTTTACCTGTGTTTTAGCAATTAAAGCAAATGGTAAAAAACTTCCTTCTATGATAATTTTTAAGAGTATATGAATTCCTCGTGATTTTGAAAATACTTGGATGGATGAAAACTTAATATGTGAATAGATTAATAAAGTTTGGAACAAGCAGCCAGAAATATCAATCGTAAATAAGCCTTTGTCTTTGTTTGTTATAGATTTATTTGAAGGACACCAAACAAATATAGTAAAACACATAAAATTATTATTTCTGGGGGTTTAACATCAATTGTACAACCTTTGGATATAAGCATTAATAAACTGTTCAAAGATAGATTAAAGAAAAAGTAGTATTTATGGATAAGTAATAGTGAATTTGAGTTGACTAAACATGAAAATTTAAAATGATCATCGTATAGTTTAATTTGTTAATGGATTTTAGAAACCTGGAATAATATTTCTGCAGAGATAATTATTAAATTATTTAAAAAGTGTAGTATTTTAAATGAATTGGATGGGACAGAAGATGATTTGTTATATAATTTAGATAAAGAAAATAGTGATTTAAATAATAATAAAGATTTACTTGAAATAGTAAATAAAGATAGTTTGTCTACCGAAGAATTAGAATTAGAAGATTAAGATAATTTTGTTATATTATAATCGAATATTAATAAAATTTTAATAAAGATTAATATTATATATAATAAATTTTATTATATTTAGTAATTTTTTAAAAAAGAGTTGCTTATTTTATTTTTTTCATATTTTAGTAGTAAAATCTAGAGAGTTGCTTATTTTCAGAGGTTGCTTATATTTGGGATCTTACGATATATCAAACATGTTGAAGTTTTAAGTGAAAATTTAATTAGTAAATCATTTCTGAAGAAAACAAGAAATAATAAATCTTATCCCTTAAACTGTAGAGTTTGTGTAACAATTTTA
>CAJVPY010000388.1:0-27835 GCA_910591965.1 Dentiscutata erythropus | reverse complement strand
ATATTAAATCGTTTATTTTAATAAATAGATGTTGTTATTTAAATACACAGCCTATATTAAAAAATATCTTAAAATATAATAAATACTTAAAACTATATAAAAAAGCTTGTAAAAATGAAATTACTATTTTTGAAGATTTCTATAATAGTTTTAGTAATGTTAAAAATGGTGACCCCATTGGATTTTTATGTGATTGTGAATTTGAAGATGGGTTAGCAAAATTACAACGAGTTAAAAAACGAAATCAAAATTATGGAAAACTATTTTTAACATGTAGCAAAAGAAAATGTGATTATTTTAGATGGTATAAAGATACAATTAAAGAATATTTTGATGAAAGTGATACTAAATTTATTTATAATGATTATATAAAATATTTTAGAAATAAAACTAACGAACATGCCAAAAAATTTTGTAAATTCAATATGTATAATTTAGCAAACAATTTAAAATTATAATTTTATATTAATTTAAATAAAATTGTGGTTGAAATTTAAAATATTCGCTATTCAATTGTTTATCTAAATTTACTTTACAATTAACCACTTTAATAAAAGTTTTAAGATGATCTCTTTTCTTACAACAAAGAGCTTTTGAATATTTAACTCCATCTTTTCAATAATAAATATTATATTGTAAATTTTTATACTTATTTCGAACTAAACTAATACCATTAATTTTAGTATTATTCTCTTTATGAATTTTTTGATTCTTTGTATTATCACTCTTACTACTTTCTCTAAGATTACAATTTCTATTATCTAGACTATCTCTATTAATATGATCGATAATTTTCCATTCTGGGTGAATTATTCGATGAAATTTAATAGTTTTTTTATTAAATCTAGTTTCAACATAAAAATTATAATTATCTTTTTGAATACTCCAAGTATAGTTTTTAATAAGTTTTATATATTTAACATCACAAAGAAATGTTAAATTATTTTGTAATTTAACTTGTAAATAAAGTATTTCAGTAATTTTAATATGATGAATTTGAATTTCTTTATTATGAATATTTGTTAGGGAATAATAATCTCTAACAATATGAAAATCAAGTTGTCGTAAATATTCATTTTTAAAATTTAGAAATTTGTTTAAGATTTGTTGATTCATTTTTATAAATTATTTGATTTATTTTTGTCCTTTATATATATTTTTTACTGCGCCACTTTAATATAGTAGTGTTATATTGGTATTATATTTTAATGCGCTCTGGTCTTAATTGTTACTAGAGCACATTACTTTTCAGCCTATTTTCGAATCTTTTAATAACCTAGTCTGTATCTCAAGCCAAGTGCTGCTGCTATACTAGAATCTGACTCTCCATATATGGTACTAACAACAACAAAAATCGTGACATTTTTATAAAGGCACTGTCACTCTGGTACTTGTGTCTCAAGCTACTTGCTGCTACCACCAGGAATTTCTTTTTTAACTGAAACTTGTTCTATGGCTTGTATAATGTATTCGTCTTCAAACATGTGGTTGCTATCTACCGGTCTATCTGGATTTGGTAAGTAAACAATGCTAATCTTTTGAAGGAGGTAAGCCAAATTCCTACTTTTTATAAAAAATTTTGAAGACTAATAGACAAATGATGAGAGGTAAAGAAGAACCACTTGAGCTTCAAACTACTTTGAAGAAGTATGAGTTTTCTTTTCTATAGTCAAGACCTACTGCCCAATATCTGTTTAACATTTTTTCAGTAAGCTGAGCTTGTTGGCAAGTAATGTATGAGAATTACCTCTAAATGACAAGTGTTAAGACTATATAGTGAGTAATAAACTCTGAGTTTGTTGGCAAGTAGCATATTAGAACTACTTCTAAATAACAGGTACTAACTTACTGTCTTGTATTTCAAGTGCCGGCTTGTAAGATCTTCTTGTAGTAAAATGTTTTTTCGAAAAATGTGATTCAAGTAATTGTCAGAAAGAGTTCCTTTTTTAAAATTTACTGTATCTTAATAATAGTATAGCCTAGAAAAGTTTAAAAAATTATAAAATACTCTTTAATTTAGTCCTACTCTAAATTTAGTCTGCATTATATGTAAAATCATCGAGGTAGGTTAGCACTACAAAAATTTTCTAGAAACAAACCCTCTACTTTGCATCAATGCTATTCATCATTCTATATATAGCAGACTTATGATTTCTTGTAACTCTTGTTTACCTCCTAATTCATATCTCAAGCCAGGTGCTATTGCTATTTGAGAACCTGTATCTTAAGCCACCTGCTACTATAATTAGAAATTTCCCAACTAGAGCCTGGAGCATATAAACAATACAGATCTTTTGGAGAAGGTATGCTGATTCTCTTACTTTTTGCTTGTCAAAAGTATTTTCAAAAAAACCAAAAAAAGTGAGAATATGGTAGAAGGTTTTTGAGGTTATGACTATTAAAATTTTCTAGTAAGTGTATTGAAAAGCTTATTTGTTGTTTTTCTATTAAACACCTAGAGGTACTTCATTGACAAAAACTGCTTTGTATTTCTACCAAAATTTCCTATACAAGAGCACCCTCTTTTGCTAGTTATTTTGTATAGTGATGCTTTTGGCTTGCAGTAAAGTTAACCTTTATAAAAACTAATCTCTAGTTGCATATTTCTGCTTGTTTCTAACAATTTTTTGCCTTTCGTTAATGGAAAAATTTTAGTACAAGTGATTGTCAGAAAGAGTTTTTAATTTTTTTATTATTTGTAATATATTAAATTAATTTTAATAATTTTAGTATTCAACACACTCTTTTTGATGATCACTTATACTAAAATTTCCTGCCAAAAAAAAACACAACTTTTGTTGGAGAGTCATAGTCTATGTAGCAGTTTGTCTAGAAGTTAATATTTACTTCTACAGAACTTCTCTAAAAGACGTTTGGTATGCAAACCAAGAGCATTATTATACAAGATTATACATGTCAACAAAATTATTTCAGATTCTAAAACCCGAAATTAAAATTTGAAGACAAAATTGTTTTTGGCCTATTTTAAAAAGATGAAATCTTTTGATACTTTTTTAAATAAACAAAATTATAAGGAGTATAAATATATAAATTTTATTTGCTCTTTCTTATAAAAAATTTTAATTTGCTTTAATAGAGACAAAATAGGCCTTTTTTAAAAATTAATTTTGGTGGTATTACTATGCAAGATAACTGGCAGATGGTGCTCTTGTATAAAAAATCTTAGTGAAAGAACAAAGTCTTTTTCATCGATGAAGCTCACTAGGCTGTTAACAAAAACACAAAGAAACAACAATAGTTGTGAACTTCAACACACTTTTTTGAAATTTTGAAAGTACCTGACTTTAAAAACCTCTTTCTATATTCTTACTAGGTTTTTTGGTATTTCTCTTGAAATTTTTTTCAAAATGTGAAAAATTTGACATACTTCTATAAAAGATCAATATTGTTTATATAGCCAAATTGGAAATGGTGAGTTATAAGAAGATCATACTACTACACATGATTAACAATAATAATATATAATATAATAGATTGTAAAGTAAACAAAAAAAATTTTGTATTCTTCATATTAACAAACTATTTTAATATAGAGGTAAAGCAAAGGTGAAGATTGTTTTATGAAGTATTAAATAATTTTTAAATCAGACACGGGGGAACTTGTACTCGTTTATAGTTTTGCTTTTTTCTTTTATCCTTTCTTTTTTTGTATCTTTTTTTTATTTTCTTTTTTGTTTGTATTTGTTTATTCATTTAGGTTTTGTAGCTTTTTGACTTTTTTTTCTATTCTTTTTTTAGATTAGTTTTTTTTATTTGTCGTTCTTTAGGCAAGGATTATGGAATTCTCTTGCTTGGATATTAATAAGAGGAGAGTCTTAAGGAAATTAGAGACTATGATATGCTATAGATACTGTTTATTAATATATTTATTTACTTCAAGTGCAGGAGTAATAAGTAAGGAAATAAAATCTACTATAGCAAGTTAAACATAGATACATATTTGATGCAACCGGGTTAGTTAAAACTTGTAATTTGGTGATCAAAACAATTGTTTTGGTGAAAATAATAAACTAGAGTAGTTTGTTTATTTTATACCTAAATCTAATAAAGTTTTGGCATAGCTGCTGAATTGTTAAAAAAAAAAATATTATTAATTTTAATATTATTATATTTAAAAAGTTTATTTTTATAATTTTTGTTAAAAATTTAAAAAAATTTTATAATAAAAAAAATTTTAAATAATATTTAAAGCTACTAAGATAGCTAATATTTACTATATAAAACTAGATTAAGTTAAAGAATACTAGATAAACAAACAATTTTAAAAAATTAAAAATGCTATTTATTTTTACTAAACTTTTTTTATATATTGTACAAGACTTCATTAACTATAGAAAATTATTTAAAAGATAATTAATTAATAAAATTACTAAATAATTGTTTTTAACTAGTATTATACTTAAGTACAAAGTACTACTAGTAGTATACTGAATCCTATCTATTAAAATAAAATAGTAATTTTTTATTATTTATTATACTTAAAAGTAGAGTGAATATCGATCATTTTTACTAGTGATTACGTTACTAATTTTTTTACAATAACATTTAATTGAAATCAGGTAATAATCATATGATATTTATATTGTATAACCTAGACAAATTTCGATCAATCTAGGAAAAATTAATGATATATGCAAGTATGTTTTTTTTAAATAATATAGGGGTTCAAATTATTATAATTAGAATTAGAAGGGACTAATCTATCTACCCTAAAACTTTTATGAAAATCGGTTACATTTTTAAAAACTTTTATATATAACATGTATTCGATTTTTGTGTAATATTTTTTTGGTTAATCTACTTATATAAGAAATGATCTACATTCACCCTACCCTTAAAATAGCTCCTTTAGAAACACCAAACTGGAAGCACAAAAAATATCCACTCAAGAGATACCAATTTGGAAGTAATACAAGAAACAAATTAGGAATAATGTGATAAGTAATAAGAGGAAAAAGTTGGTTAGTGAATATTGTACAGTAGTATATAAGTGAAATTTATGATATAAAAGGTTTGGAAACTGTCTAGTAAGTTTGAAACCGGCCTGTTGCAAGATGGTTGATAAGATAGTAAAATTTCATATAACAGGTTGCATATAGGTACTTAAATTAGTAACTGGATGAGCTAATACTGTATATACTTTAGATAGTTGTAATTGTACTCATGACATTTATAACCAAAAATACCTTAGTATAAATCTAATAAACAGTATAGACAAGACTGCTGAATTAAAAAAAAAAAAATATTAAAATGTTACTTAACTCTTTATCTACACACTTATATTTTTACTCTATATCACCTAACCTCTTCTTTTCTTTACTTTGTTTTCATTGTAATCTTCCCAATTCTTCTTCACACTAGTATACATGTTCTAGTCAAAATTCTTTATTCCAAATTATCAACTCTTCTATTGATGAAACTATTGCCAACTTCAAGTTAAATTTCTCTTCTCACAAACTTAATTATTTAAAACACACTATTTCTATTCACTCTCTCTATTCTTTCATACTTCTCCACTCTATCTATATTTACTTCACTCTACTCTTAAAGGTCTTATTCCCATCCACTTATTCAGTCCTTACTCCCTTTTGATTTATCATACTCTATTGCTTCTTAGCTAATTATACAAATTCTTCTTAAAACTCCAATCAATTATACAATCAAATTTGGAAAACTTACTGTATCAACTTTTCTACTTGAAAAAAAACAATCCAAACTGCTTCTAACTCATCTTCTGATCAACCTTATCAACATCCTTCTTGTTTATACACTAGATCTAAACATCTATTTATATATAACTGCCTATGCAATCTTCCAGATCAACTACATTCTGATTCAAATACTTGTCCACCTGCTGGACTTGCAAACCATAAATTTGATACTTGGTCCACTATATGGATCCAATACAGTACCCCTACTAATTATATTTTAACTATTCAAATTAGGTGAGCTTTGACCACTCTAGTAGGTTTAGGTCGCAAATAATAATTAGTCTGAGCTTTTATTCTTGAATGTAGTTTATATTTATTCATTTGTATATGGATTAAGTTCTCATTTAGTGTTACTATATGACTTATATAAATTATGAATCAGTTATACCCTGGGCACTATGTGTATAAGCGGAAATTTCATCCCCGATTATACCCAACTGCCCAGGATATAACTATTACATAAAAATACTATCTTTTTTATTATGAATATTATATGAGTGTCGCAAAAAGAAACCCGACAATTTAAATATAGTCTATATTTAAATTGTCGGGTTTTCTTTTGGTGACACTCATATATATATATTAAATATAAAATGTGGCATATTGTGCCACGTGTGGTGCTAGTTGTTAATTACATTCTAAACTATAAGATTGAAGTTTTATTTCATAAAACGCGAGCTACAAATACACTCTTTTGCATAGGTCGAATGATGGCAAATTGGTACAAATCGTGTATCTGATTTTAAATTATTACTCGACATCAATCGGGTAGTAATCGGTAATAATCAGATATCCGATTTGCCATCAAAGTTTCACGAATTTAAATATTTTAGTTATCAAATATCCTTTTTTATTTGACATTTGTAATTCCAAATTCATTTTTTTCAAATACACATTTTAAGGTTCTACCACAAAATCCCGAAAGCCATTTTCCCTAAAAAACATAATACCGACTAAATTGGCAGCATTATAACTAATGCTGGCTAACTTTGCTGGTATTAGGTCCTTTCAGGAATCTGTCATTCGGGAATTTGTGATAAAAGCACATTTTAATTGCACACTAATGATAAAGATTTGCGAACTTAAAGTCTTATTTGGCATTCGTAATTCCAAATTCGAGAAATATGTTAATTATTATTTTTAATCACCATAATGGTTATTCAGCACCTGATTCGTATAAAATATATTTCAAATTGAGCGATCTTTAAATTAGTAGTTTTGCAGATCAGTATAGTATAGATGAATAATATAGGCATTATATATATGAGCGTTCTATAATTTTGCTGATCCGTATAGCATAATTTTGAAAATTGGCCTATACTATACTGATCTGCTCACCTATACCATACTGATATGCTATAATTTCTCTTTAAATCCTATTTTTTTTATTTTTATTTTTTAATTAAAGTTTATAAATTCAAAGCATAAATGAGAATTTTCGAAATTATTTAATTTTGAAACCCCTAAATGATAAAGATTTGCAACTTAAATAAGTAATTGACTAATGAACGTTCTTGTATGTTTTCTTAAATTATGCTTATTAATACAGTAATACAGTAATAAATGATGCCTGATATGCTTACTCGATCTAGATTAATGCGAATTATGATGTAAATAATATATAATGTTGTGTCTGATATACTTACTCGATCAAGATTAATGTGAAATTAAGATATAAATGTTGTGTCTGATATACTTACTCGATCTAGATTAATGCGAAATTAAGATGTAAATAATACAGCCAGACCTCTCTAAGTGCACCCTCTATAAGTGCACACCCTCTCTAAATGCACATTCAAGTGCTGGCCCAAATATAAATTTGACCTCTATAAATGCACATTTTCTTATTATTTTTCTATATGCACGTTATTAAAGTGTGATCCCAAGTATAGATGGGAGCCTAAATTATTTTTGGCTTGCCGTAATAAAAATTGCCGAAAATATTTTAGGCAGCCTAAACCGTAAATAATTTCGGCAGCCGAAAATATTTCCGGTTGCCTAAATAATTTCGGCTGCCTAAAATATCGTACCATTCCGAAATTAAACACCCCGAGCACCACCAAATTTTGTATGATTTCCGAAAATAAGCATCCCCTAAGTATAATCGTATCGGATTTTTTATTGAACAAGTCTATTATCTGTTTGTTTCTAAGTAAGATATTCTCCAGGTCAAGACGATTCTAATGGTGGTAAAATTATCAAAATTGATTCAGTAGAACTTTTACAATTACTCTTTAAAGTTCAGGCAACATTTACTTACATGACTACAGATCATGTAAGCAAATGTAAACAAACGTCGACTGAATTTTGAAGAGAAATTACTAAAGTTTTCCTGGATCACTTTTGGCGATTTTACCATCGTTAGAATCGTCTTGACCTGTAGAATATCTTTGTTTAGAAATAATAGGAAGGTTTACTTAGCACAAAATCCAGTATCATTAATTTTTAAAATTATATCCGAAAATAAGCATCCCGTATAACAAAAAAAGGTGCTTAATTTCGGAATGGTACGATAATTTCGAGTGCCGAAATTATTTTTTGCCGTCATTGTGCGTAAATTTAACTGACAATATTTTCAAGTTTTTTTTGATTACTATATATTGCTTCATACTTACTATTTTTTTTTTTTTTTTTTATATAGCCTTGATCTAATTCTTTCGCTTATCTCGGATGCATATTCGCCTTTGGTATATACATTTTGCCTAAGAATTTTTGGGCTTGCCGAGAATTATGAAATATTTTAAAGCGATGAAACATTTAAAATGATAATATTTATTTTATTGTCTAGTACTAGATAATGCCTAACACTGTATGTCAGGAGCCCATATAATTAACAACGCATCTATGTACTGACATGTCTTTATTACACTGAAGTACAAGATTATAAACGCGTGCGGGATGGGTAAAAGTTTTCTAAATTACTGCTTCGATACTATTGGATCGGTTCTGAGAAGATCAGTTAAGGACCGGTCTTTTTAACCGGTTATATGGTCGGAATTTTAGCCAGTTCAGACCGGTTAAGAATAAACTATTACAGCTGTTTTCATTAATTTTGGGACATCTGGTAAAAAATTGACCGAATGAATATTTGGCCGATTCGATAAGTTTTTGATAAACTTTTGATTTGAGCATAATTAGTAATTTTGCGATTGTATTCTGAAAGATACTACAATGTCAACACATCCAAAATTAATTTTTCGCTTGAATGTAGGTCCTGTCTTGTCAAGCAACAGACTTGACTAAAAAGGGTTCTGAATATAAAATAAGCTTTCATAATAAATATATTACACAGGGAGGCATTAATAAAAAAAAAAGGTCGATATGAATAAGAATTTATTGACCGGACTAAAGAAAATATAATTCAAGCTATAATTCCAAACAACCAAGTTTTTATACTGCATTGAAAATTAAAAACAAAATCATAGTAAAAGTCTATAAAAGTATTTATTTATTTATGTAATACTGTAATATAAATTATAATGAATTTTTAAAATATAGAGCAAAAAGCAAATCGGTATGAATCAATGAAAATATTGAAACGGTTAATCTAACAACTAAGGAACCTCTAGCTTGTTCGTCTATAGTAACTATTTTAAAAATGCCTAGTTTATCTGAAAAAATTGCTATTGAATTTGAAATATCCGACTTGTCTGAAGTAGCGCAAAAATAGTGACATCGATATATATTATCTCTAAGCACATCACTCATTACCGAAATCAAAAACTTATCGGATCGGCCAAATAATCATTCGATTAATGTAAAATAAACTTAAAAAAAAAGCTATAAATAAACTTGTAAATAGTTAAAAACCATTATAGTATGGATTTTATTTCGATGATCACACATGAAAATAGCTTATCTTAGACCGGGGACTGGACCGAACTGAACCATAGATATTATTGGGACCGAGACGGACCGGACCGATGTTTTTATAATCGAAATGCATCAAAAACGTAATATTTATCTCATCTTACGTAGAGATTGAGTTCTCCACTACGCTCTGGACATTTATGGTTTATAATAATTAAAAATATATGCAATTATCTATAAAGATCATCTAAAGGGCTTTAGGTAGCGCACTCACAAAAATTGTTCGACCTGTAATTCTTAACCAATCAAAATTAAGATCAGATGTAACGTGAAAGTCAAAACATACTATATAGATACATATAAGAAGTTGCATGTAAAATTAAAGCCAATAAACCACGTTATGGTTAGGATTAGAGTTAGAACAACGCGGTTTCTATTAGCAAAATTTCACAAAAAGCATCCTTAATTAGGCCGGAGAAGTGTTTCCTAATTAAAATTTAAAGCTATTGTTTTTTTTTGTTTTTTTTTGCTTTTCGATTTGCCAAAATTAAGAGGTAGGCACTTAGGGTGCGATTTTGCCGTAATAATTGTGTTTATTTTTTTCGGCAACAGAAATAATATCGGCAGCTGAAATATTTACGGCATTACGGCAGCCGAAAATAATTTCGGCATTTTAAAGTGGCCGTAATGCCGTAAATCCTTCCGAATTTAGGCTAATCCCAAGGAGGATGTGCACTTAGAGAGATCTGGCTGTATATAATGGTGTGTATCGAAAATCTTATTTAAAATATGTATATGTTGTAAGTGGAAACGGATTCAGAATTTTTATATAAAACTCTCATTTTAGGGTTGATATTATCATATGAACACCCATACTCTAACCCTAATTTAACTAAGAAATTCCGAATCCACTTAAATTCCGTTCCTATTTACAACGGATGCATCAAAAAGGTAACTATTTTGGTCAAAATGCATCAAAAAAGTAACCTTTGCATGTACATTAATAGCCTGTCACGCATTTACTAATTTCCCCCAGAGTTTCTATTGGCCATCGGTAAATCGCGTTTTTTATTGGACGCAATCGTCGATCATTAATAACGTGATATTACTGATCATCTACAGCCAATCACATTTCCACTTTGCGATTAAAAAAAAATTAAAGTTTTTTTTAGATGCGATTTTATTGCTCTTCGCTGAGTCTTATTTAATTAAAAACTTGTCATATTTTCTACTAATTAGAAATTAGATCAAGCTGAAATCGAAAGGTTCTACTGTCTGATCATGCTAATAGACGCTCAAAATGAAAAATGTAGTCGGCTTTCTCTATACTAGACCCAGAAGCTTGTTAGTAAGATAAGTAAAGTTTATTAATAAAATTTAAATGATGTTAAATGAAGAATTTATTAAGTATTCGATATTGCTTATATTTGATTATTTATTTAGAAAACACGAACATTAAATATAATCTTTATTAAAAAAAATTTAACTGCATAACTTTACATATAAAATAAGATATTGATTTTATTTCCATTATCTTAGTAAGAAAAATTTTAATAAATTCTTAAAAAAAAAAAAAAAAAGATTTTGTAAGTCTTTTAGTTTACAATTATTTGATAATCTTTTGCCTTCAATTCATAGATCATTGGCAGCGTTAATTTCATCGTTTGATCGATTCTGACAATTCCCCACTTATGAAAAATATAGTAAGTTTGAACAGCTGCAGTAGCATAATATCGGGAAAGTTTCTTTGTACAGGATGGTCTTTCATCTGGTGGCATGTTTTCTAGTATATCTCCCAAATAATAGGCGTACCATAATAATGCTTTTCTATTTCCCATTCTTTTGGATTGGTGAAGGAATTGTTTAGTAACCTCAACTTGGATTTGGTAACTTTGTAATGAATCATAAGGGGAGCAGTATTACTAATTGGATTGTTATTATTAGGGTCTAATAGTTCGGCCATAACCTTCTCATATAGATTTGTCATAGGTATTAAATATTTATTGAGTGTGAAGATGTTGAAGATATCGAATATTGTTTTTAATGTCAAGATAAAATTGGGTTTGGATATTAAAGAAAGCAAAGAAAGGTATTTATTTATTTTTTTGAACTATTCAATTATTGTCAGTAATTTTTTGTTCTATTATCGTGCAGTTGTATGCTTCGTTAGGAATATATATTATCTAAATTATCATATTTTTTTACCTACCAAAATTCATAGTTAACAAATTACTTACTGAATTTGAATTATTTAATTCATTCCTTGTTTTTTATCATGCATTTGTATGCATCGTTAGGAATATACGTATCTATTTAATTTACCCCTTTTAATTTTTGTTGTTATAATTCATGGCAAATTAATTGCTAGTGAATTCGAATTATTTAGTGTATTAAACAGTTTAGTAATTTGGTGAAATTTTTATAATTAATTAATTACTTTTCCTAAAATATTTAGGTACATTTCTATAGTAAGAAAGGCCACTGCTAACATAAAATGGACTTAGCTATTTGAGTAAAGTTTATGGCTTCTAGAATGCATCTGCTATTAAATGGTCTCCTTAGGAATTAATACTAGTCGATCATATCTTTTTCTTTACTAATTTCTTTTTCTTTGGAATATTACTATTTTAAGAGCAGCGAAATATGCATTGTATTAAGGTCCCTTAAAGATATTCGCCAGTTATATGCCTCGAGGCATTCTCTCTTTATACTTTTTTTTTTTCTAATTTTATTTATTTATTTAATTTAATTTAATTTAATTTTATTTTATTTTATTTTATATTTGTATTTTAAAACTTGATACACTTTTGCATTCATTAAACATTATGAAAATTAAACTGGGTATGATATATGTTCGAAATTTGGTAAATAATTTTATTATATATATATATATTTATATTGTATAACATATTAATATCTATTCTGTTTTTTGATACCCGTATTTGGTGGTTATTACTAACTACGGTATTAACCCTTGCAACTCTCACCCTTTCCATTTGAATAGCTTGCCTAAGTGTTAATCTTAAGCTGCGGATATCTTGACTCTCCTTTCCTCTCCACTCTTCAGCAATTGACGCAAGCTCTTCCTGTAATTTTGTAAATTCAAAATTCTCATCTCCTAGAGGTTCAATAGAGTTGAGAGAATTAGAAGATTCCTCCACATTGAGATTATCAGGTTGTTGTGCAAGATAATTGTATTCGTAACTACTTTCTATTACATTATCGACATTAATACGAAGCTTGTTAAGTATAGCAAAAATATGTTTACACGGCAATTGCCATATTTTGAAATCACGACAATTGCAAATATATGAGGATATGTCTAAATTATCTGTGTTGCCAACCATAGAGTCTTTCCTTCGAACAGAATATTCCACATCGTCATTTGTTATGGAATGTACAACCCAAACATCAGGACCGACACTATAAATATCATTTGGATTAATCTTTGTAGTTCCTGTAATCTCTCAAATTCGCTGCTGATGCCTCCGTGGATTTATTCTTCCAACTTTCAATTCATCTATAAAAGCTGAAAATTCCAAGTCTCGAAGTACAATTTCTACAAGCAAATATACTTCTCCGTCAAGTCGTCATCCTGGTCGCCCCCTCATATAAACATATTTCAGCTTGCGATAGAATGCTTCAATTAAGTTATTGGTATTAATCATGTCTCTGGAAATTCCTCTCAAGCATATCATCCATTTGTCATATTTTGGCTTCCACCAACGCTCGAAGTAATCAGCAAAGGTGTTCGCCATTCCAACATTGAATTTTTGCCACCTGTAAATAAGAAGGGCAAAAAAAAGTTTAGATTGCTTTTTTTTCACCATTTTAAATTAGGTGATAATTAAAGCCGAATAGATAAAATATAGTATAGATGACACTTTAAATTAAATGATTATTTATTAAAGTGTCAGCTATACTATATTTTATCTATCCAGCTTTAATCGTCGCCTGTTTTTAATTAAAATCGATCAGGGCGGCCCCAAAAAGTGCAGGTCGATGGCATAGCCGCAGCATAAATAACCAATAGATGACAAGCCATAACTTGACTTTTTTTATTTTGAAGATATTAGTCAGTATAAGTGTTCATTAATGGTTTCAGTTGTGACTGCGCCATCGATCTGCACTTTTGGGGTATATGTAATTGGATATTAGGATTAATGATAACAGGAGCAAACGTCCAAATATAGATATGATTTCACTCTCCATTGCACAGATTACTCATTGTATCGACTAGTCAAAATATCACTATGGGATTTGTCAACCAATCAAATTGTGAAATTTACAAAAAGACGAGGCCATGGGATTCAAGGGGATTCAAAAAATATGTTGCAAAGCAAAGTGAGAGTTTCATGTTTGTTTAATCATTTTCAATATTCATAGAAAAGATAAGTCAAACAAGGCTTCCAAAAAAGTATTGTAAAATAATATAAAAAATTTTTTATCAATTGTGTAACAATTTTATGACATTCTGTTATTAATGATTGATACAATAATGACGACATTTGATTAATAATAATACATGCAATAATAATAATAACTATTTACTTCTTTCTTTAACATCATAGATTGAAAATTCAAAACTTGGTCGCCCTGGTCGATTCTTTATATAAAAAATTGGTTATCCCTACCTATCTATAACCTCAGTAACTTGTTTACTTGCCTTTGCATCATTTCATCCTTCTGTCTTCATTAGGCACCAAAGATCTCTCCAAATAGCTACTTTTTATTTATCAACACTTGAGCTAGAATTATAATTTAGCTTTCTGCGCCAGGACCTTAATACGTGAAAATGGCATAGCAGCACAGTACTATTAGGAAAACCTTCCTCAACTGCTTTTATTTCCTCACCCGCGTCATCAATCATAAAAATATCTGGATTCCATTTATTATTTTTAAGTTTCAAAAAATCAAACCATCTTTTTAATATTAATGATTTTTTATATTTACTGATTAAAAATGCAATAGGATATCCACTTCCAGCCGTAGGATGTCGTATGATTAATATGAAGAGGTGATAGCTATACTTATTCATTCCATGTGTGCTATCCAAGCATATTACTCGTGAATTTTGCATTAATTCCTTTTGTCTTTTGTTTGGAAGGCAAATAAGAAACCTGTATTAGTTTCATGCTCCGAATTGCCTTATTCGAACAAGCAACACCCATCCATGCCAACTATCTTATCCTTCCATTTATCCAAAGACTTTATTTCGTCCTCATTAAAGTAAGTGCATGTTTTCATTGCATCATGCACTATTGCATATATATCTTCTTTCGTTACTAATCCGTCCCGTAACTGTTGAATATTTTGTGCAGGTTCATTTTGTTGCTCTCTTTCTAATAAACGAACCTGGTCCTGAAGCTCAATTGCCCGGGAACATAAAAGCTGCTGAATACTAAAGGCATCGAGCCCCTCAAGTGCACGCTAATGAATGAACTGTCTAATATTTTCAGAGAGAGGAAGGGTATATAGATCCGACAGTTGGCCGGGGTAGTGATTGATATGTTTATAATAATGGCGCAAGACTACCGTTATTGAACCTACAGAAAGTGTAACATAAATATAACTTTTACAACCACATTTTTTTGTTTCCTTTTGTACTAAACGTGGTTTTTTTGTGGTATCTTTTCCAGCAGTACTTTTATATGTACCATACCGATGGCAATACCATCTCTCTAACCATTGATTTTTTTTTCTTGGGCCAATTTGTGCCTGACGATCATGTTTAATATAACTAAGCCCTGATTTCTCAAGATCTTTGATCCATTCTACATATTGATCAACTGGGAGATTATAAGTTTTGGATCTTTCTGTTTCCGAGGATCTTTCTTCTGTTGTATTATCGTCATCTACTGTCTCCCACATTTGACCAACACCATCTGTTGCATCAAGAATTCTGTCAAGCACATTATCAAGTTCGTTGTCACTTCCATCGCTAGTTTCCATATTTTCTTCTTCAATGTCAAAAATTGCATTGATACTTAATGGTAATGTCATTATTGAAAAAGGTTTTAAATAGATATAATCGGGGACGATTTGAATAAAGAGAAGTATTATTGTTTTATATTTTTATTTATTGAATTTTTTTTTAAAAAAGCATGATACAAATGAGAAATTTATTATTAAATAATAGATTTTATTTTACAGCTTGAACGAAAAATGCACCTTTAAGTATATTATTTGATTGTGACCTATTCTAGCCTATTACTTCTATTACGCTATTATTATCAACAACTTTATATATAGATGAAATATTAATTATTAGTCTCTTTTTCTCATTCAGTCAACTAAACCTTCGTCGCCATATTTTCATTATTCGCATTATTCGCCAAACTTACAAAATCTGGGCTATGTTGCATGCATGCAACTGCAAGTACTACGATCGAAGACTTTAGGCTTTAGTAGAGGTATGAAATGCATAGTATTGCAGTAATGTACTTTGAAAATCAAAATTATGAATTCTAAATTACTGATTTATTTTATGTATATGCATAGTGACAGGTTAGGTCTTTTCTTTATCAAATCGTATAGATAGTTGGATACTGAAATTATTAAATTATTTATTAGATACAGTCCGACCTCCCTAAATGCAATTCGTTGGAACACAAACTTTTGACATGTATTTAGAAGCAGTAGGGAAATTTGTATTTATAGGGGGCAGAAATATATTCGGCCAGAACTTGAGGTTGCATTTAGAGAAGTCTGACTGTACTATTGAGAAAAAATTAATAAACATTTAGTTTTATTTAATAACCGTATTGAATAATTCATAAGCAATAACAATTAAAATTAAAATTAAAATTTTAATGTTTAAATATAAATAACTTAGGTTTTTATTAGTTGCCCATTTTACTTTTATAACAAAATTCGAACGTATTAACGTATAGCTCAATTCCCGAATATAAATATGCATACAATAATGTAATAATTTGCGATTCATTTTTTATATCCCCACCAAGATTAATATACAATTAAGCGAGCCAGATTTAGCCGTACGGGGCACTAAATAACGGAAATATAAAGATTATATTTAATGTTCGTGTTTTCTAAATAAATAATCAAATATAAGCAATATCGAATACTTAATAAATTCTTCATTTAACATCATTTAAATTTTATTAATAAACTTTACTTATCTTACTAACAAGCTTCTGGGTCTAGTATAGAGAAAGCCGACTACATTTTTCATTTTGAGCGTCTATTAGCATGATCAGACAGTAGAACCTTTCGATTTCAGCTTGATCTAATTTCTAATTAGTAGAAAATATGACAAGTTTTTAATTAAATAAGACTCAGCGAAGAGCAATAAAATCGCATCTAAAAAAAACTTTAATTTTTTTTTAATCGCAAAGTGGAAATGTGATTGGCTGTAGATGATCAGTAATATCACGTTATTAATGATCGACGATTGCGTCCAATAAAAAACGCGATTTACCGATGGCCAATAGAAACTCTGGGATTAGTAAATGCGTCTGTCACTACGCTCCAGATAATCAGAAATGGATTTTTTATCAGAGTTAACAGGTTAAATATGGGGAACAAATAAGAAAAATACAGTATATAATTATAGAAATGAGATCCAAAATATATGCACAGTACGTCCGTACGCATGTACGTACAAAAGTAACACTACATCCGTATTTGTTTATTTATGACCGAACTTAAAGATAAGATTTCAAGCTTACTCAGCATGAAAACTGATCAATAAGCATTTGGAAATAAGTACCAGGTTGATGTGCCATTCTCCGAAGAATTGAAACAAGGATACATTATCACTGTTTTTGGTGCGATAATTAGATTTAATCATGAAGCTTAAATTTCCATAATAATTATGCCGAGAGGGGTTTAAACATATATATATATGTCATAAGGTAATGATCAATTTCACTGGTCACTTTAATTACATGATTAATGTTTTTCTTGGCTTGTTTAATTTATGGGGACAGGTTGCTAAGAGACGGGATGAAATTAACCAATCATTCAGCTTTAAACAGGCTAATGAAATTTCCCTTAAGATTTATATAATACGTACACCAATAACGATAATGTCGCTCCTGGATTTAGGTTGTTTGTGTTTCATTTAAATAAATCAGATTTCGCTAATTTAAATACTTTAAGAAGTTTATAAAAATACGATATTTTATCGCTATTAATAGGTAAACTGTCAAACTTTTCATTTTAACAAAATTCAAATAGAAATGGTTCGAAACAAAACAGGAATTAGAGTTCTGCCTTACTTAACACAATAAAAATTAACAAATGAAATATGAAAAAAAAAAGCAACCGATAAAAAACGATTTATAAAAACAATTTTTTTATAATCTGATATTATCGTTAATAACTGAAGCTATCCCGGCTTGCAAAAATTATTCGATAATTACATATTTACATCTGTTTTCCGAATGCTTTAAATGCTTTAACTGATAATTACTGTCAAAATTAATTACACAATTATTGTGGACTCAGATATATCAGTCTGAGTTTATCGAATTAAACGGAGTTTATTCTAACTGTTTACCCGTCAGCAGTGTTAAAAATTGCAAATAAAAATTGGGACAGGTAACGTCAATCTCTGAGTTTCAAACCCAATATCAGTATTCGAATTTCAAATATTAAATATAATAATAAAGTTTCGAAAAGAATTATAAAATTATTTCTGTTAACATTTTGCAGTATACATTATTTTTTTAACGGTTCTTTTTTTTTTTTATGTACTTGCAACTCTTTTCGAGTTTGTTCTAGCTGCTGTCATCGGGTATGACTTTTTTTTGCCTTTGGCCAATTTTCTTTTTGTTCATTAAACAGAAGTTGTCTGAAGTGAAATTTGGTCATATTACAAAAGTAATAAATGATAGAGATAGTGTAATGATTTTTTTATTAGTATATTGTGACTTTTCTATAATTATAAATAAAATTTTATGTTTCAATATTAAAATCGTCTTTGGTTTCAATAGCATTTTTACAACAGTATTATGCGTATGTAAATATAATATTATTCATGCTTAATAAAGGGTCGCAATTTTCAGGTTGGATCATTTTCATTCGAAATACTTAATTTATTATTATTATATTAATAATTAATTCGGAGGTCGGAGTTAACGTAGCCTGTCCCAGATTTTCTATTTGCTTAAAAATTCTGCACAAATATGTGAGCAAAAAATTTTATACAAGAATGTTTATTTTATTTTTTTTGTGCACATTGCACAATAATTGTTAATTTTTGTGCAGAAAAAAATATATACATAACGATAACGCTACAGATTCGGATAAGCCAAATTATTTGATTAACACTTTCGGCCGTGGGTATGCATGTGTGCCTAAATTTTTTTTGAAAAATCGTATTTTCGGCAAACATTTTGGCTTTGCTAAATTTTTTATATGAAACCCTTCAAAATAACTATATTATATGATGTATTTTGATGAAAAGTGTTCAAAAAATTTCGGCTAGAATTTCGGCAAATATGAAATTTAATTTCGGCTGCCTAAATGCCGTAATTACTTTTTTATTAAGATGGGCAATTTAGGCACCCATGGGGTGATCCTTTTTTTATTATTTCAATAACAACTTCGTAACACATAATAATAATATTATAACTATTACCAGATAACCGGACAATCTGAAATTAATCCCGACGTAGTCTGTAAGATAAGTTGATCAGTATATAAAGAACAACGATAATAAATTTGTTTATCTTTTACTCAATAACATTGTTTACATTTATTTTTTGTTAATTAAAATATTTATTATAGTGTAACGTTCAATTTTTTTTGTCAAAGTTAAAATCCCCGATTTTTGTACTCATATGCCAATAACCATACTAGGTACTTACGTATGTAATATGTAATGTAAGTATGTAGTGGTCAAAATTTACTAAATAAGTAAAATCATTTAGTAATAAAAAATAGAAAAATTATGAAAATGCTAATATCCGAAGAACATTAATTTATTGAAACACTTTTTTTTCGCATGTTGTTACAAGAATTTGTGTACTAGTTAAAACGTAAATCCGTGAACAGGAAAATCATATTTTAAATAGATTTCCTTTAAAACGGTTATAATAGCCACGCGGGTAATTTTATATGTAAAAAATAATCTATTTAACAAAGTTAATTCACCTTGCAACCAAATTATTTACGAAATTTTTTTTTTAAGTCAAGTCGAACTATTATATCTGATAAGTGAGTTTTGTTTGCATATTGTAAAATAAATATTCCCTAGATTTGGTATAAAGTTACAATACCGTACTTTGATTTTCCTTTAACCTTTTATATTAAAAAAATACTTTTATTCAATTCCATTATATAAAGATTTTAACGAACTCAGCAGAGTAATTTCAACTGAAAAATAATGAGTGTAGAAAATCATGAAAGTGAACATCCGCATATATCATTATCCGTGCCTGAAATGAAGCCACATTATGATGTGGTTGTTATCGGATCCGGATATGGTGGAGGTATCGCTGCATCACGTATGTCAAGAGCAGGAAAACGTGTTGCGTTATTAGAGAGAGGTTTGTTTGTTTTTTTTTTTTATTTATAAATTAATTATAATGTGAGGGTAAAATCAATGTAAAAAATTCAGACCTAAAGTCATTAAACACATATTACGATTCGTTTTTGTAAGTTCTCGATATAGTGAAGAGTTTGGATTACGATGTGATTTTTTCTTAGCTACATGACTTCGCTATATCGAGAGTGTGTTGCATTTAAAATACCGATACCAAAAATCATTCATGTGCGGAATGCACAAACGATAGTGATAATTTACTTTATCCGGCAGCTTACTATGATTTGTCTGCCCAATAATTTTATTATTGGGCAGAAACGAAGTTTAAAATAGTTTAAATCATTGTCCCTGCCCAATAATTTTATTATTGGGCAGAAAATTATAATAAACCACCGGATAAATCCGTTATCAGACATGCTGATACTACCTTATAACTTATTTATTTGGTCAAGGATTTAAGGTCAGCCTAAAAAATTGAATTCCTTCGGAATTCAATTTCTTAGTCTGATCTTAAAATCCTCGACCAAATAAACCAGTTATCAGGCAGTGCCTGCCTGATAACTTATTATTATTGCTCGGGTCTTATGTAGCTTTTTTCATTTACTTATTGGCACGGGATTGTACGTCAGACGCCGTGCAATTTATTATATGGGTTATAAAATAACTATAACGTATCGCTATTCTATCACTCAAAGTTAGTTGCTATCCATAGAGAAAAAAGTCAGAACCTCGATAAATTGAGCTCCATTGACTTCATTAAGGTTCTCTATCATTTCCAACTCTGCCTATCACTATACTTGCTGTAAACACTTTGTCCCAAATTCCAATTTTATTGTATTGGGATTGGGATTTTACTATGGTTTGGATTTGGGAGGATATTATTGTCGTCATTTTTACATCACATGTTTGTACTTATGTGTCACCTGACGGAGTCACCACACCAGGGATCCAATAATTAAAAGCCAATCATTCTCTGATCACATGATAAAAATTATATCTATTGAAAAATTGCTGAGCCACACATATTAATATCGAATTCTTTCATTGAGGATACCGGTCACATGATAAAGAATAAAATAAGTATATATATATAATTCTTACCTAAAAAAATATAATAATAATTTATATATAGGAAAAGAAAGATGGCCAGGAGAATATCCTACAAAAACTATTGATTGTTTTAAAGAAGTTCAATATGAATCTGGTGAAATCCAATCGGGTAAAAAAACCGGAATGTATCGTCTATATTATGGAGGTGATCAAGCTGCTGTCGTAGGTTGCGGGTAGGTGAAATTTATTAACTTTTATTATTATCTGCTATCGTTATTATTATCTAGTTAATTATATTTATTGATTTTAAATTTAAATCATATATTTAAATTAGACTTGGAGGAACTTCTCTCATAAATGCCAATGTTGCTCTTGAAGTTGATAAACGTGTTTGGGATATGTCCGTTTGGCCTGAAGAAATTCGTAAAGATAAAGAAGGCATAGAATTGGGTAGGAATTTATCTTTATTGACTTTATCATATTAGCTTAAATATTAGCTTAAAATTTATTACTAAACAATGTTATTTTTGAAATTTGTACATAATATAGGCTATAAACGAGCAAAAGAAATGCTTCAACCTGTACAATACCCTGAACATTTTCCGGAGCTCCATAAACTTAAAGTTTTAGAGGAACAAGCAAAAAGACTTGGTCCTGAATATGCTAAAAATTTTTATCGTCCTCCAATTACCGTGACTTTTGAAAATCGTGTTAATTCTGCTGGTGTTAGGCAATCAAAGTCAACACTTACTGGAAATGATGCCACTGGTGTTAACGATGGTAGTAAGAATAGCACATTAATGAATTATATTTCTGATGCATGGAATCATGGCTGTGAAATATTTTGCCAGATTGATGTTCGAAGAATTAAGAAAGATAAAGAAACCGGAAAATGGGTTGTGTTTTATGAGTGGTTAGAGGTAATTATAATATCAGATATGTGACTTTATAATTACCGTATAAGCGCGTAATAACGCGTATTTGCGCTTTATTTTGAGCATTATTTCGGGACGCACATGTGCGATATATCGAATCGTTTTTATATTAGAACATAATAACAAATTTATAGCATTAGCCATATATGCCAATCCAACTATGTTCGAGTCGCGTTATTTTAAAACGCGCATGGTGTTATTTTGAGTCAAATATGAGATTTTAGACTATATTTTATTATATTTACTATGTTATATTTATAACATATTATTTTAATTTGTTTAATAGGATGGACGTGAAGAATTTTCTAGTAACAGTCTTGGTTTATATTTTGTAACTGCAGACGTTGTTTTTCTTGCTGCTGGTACTCTTGGTTCAAATGAAATTTTGCTCAGATCAAAAAAGTTTGGTCTTGAAGTTAGCCAACAAGTGGGTGAGAAATATAGTGGAAATGGAGATGTAAGTATCATAAAAATCATTAGTTTATATTTAATTTTTTTTTTTTTTTTTGAATAATTATTATTATAAATAATTAATTGTTAATTTTTATTGTAGGTTTTAGGATTTGCTTACAACACAGATCTTAAATGTAATGGTAAGTCAGATTAATAAATTAATATATATTATTAATATATATATTGTACCTAAGATTTTATTTATTTTCAATTTATAGGGATTGCAATGGGTGATAATAGTCCTTTAAATTTCCCAAATGGTCCGGTTGGGCCTTGTATTACAGGAATAATTGATATGCGCCAATCTAGTGAATCTGTATATGATGGTTATGTTATCCAAGAAGGTGCATGTCCTGCACCTTTAGCCACGATGATGAGAAATTACCTTAAACTTTCCAATGTTGAAGATAGAAATAAACCAACCAATCTTACTTTTAGTGAAAGATTTTCTAAATTTTTAAGAGAAACTTCTTCTTCGAATTATCAAGGTGCAATGGCAAATACTCAATCTTATTTGGTAATGTCACATGATAATAACACTGGAAGAATACAATTGGTGAATGATAAAATTAATATTGAATTTGAAGGTGTTGGTGAAACGGAAATGATTAAAAAAGTGAATGATACTTTATCGCGTGCTAGCATAAATATTAATGGGGAATATATCTCTTCACCTGTTTGGAAAAAACTTTTGGGAAGTAAGTTAATTACTGTTCATCCACTTGGTGGATGTTGTATGAGCAAAGATGGCAAAACAGGTGTTGTAAACCACAAGGGACAGGTTTGTAGTTTATCAATTTTGAATTACTAAATTATATGTTATGTAAATTTTTAATACTGTATTATGCCTTTTTTTTTAGGTTTACACAGGCACAGGGACAACAGTTCATAAAGACCTTTATATATGTGATGGTTCTATATTTCCAACAGCACTTGCTGTCAATCCCCTCTTGACAATTAGTTGTTTGGCCGAGAGAAATGTGAAACTTGCTGCTAAAGACCGAGGTTGGGTAATTGATTATGAGCTTGTTAAGCAACCGATTGATTGGAAAAAACCTTTGAGAACATGGAATCTTGGAGTTACAGCACAAAGTGTCTCACTTAATGGTGGTATTCAGTTTACTGAATCTTTAAAAGGATATTTTTCTACTGAGATAGTGTCTGAGGATTATCAGGCTGCTGAAAGTAAGTTTGACTTAAGATAGCATTTGTAACTTAAATACAGTATAAAGCGTATTAATAATATATATATATATTAACATTTCTTTCAGTACAAGCAAAATCTTCAGAATCGACAATGCAACTTCTTTTAACTATAATCGCGTTTGATGCCAAAGCACTAGTTAGTATGGAAGACCATTCGGCGCTTATCACTGGCACTATGTGTTGTCGTGCTCTCTCACCCGATCCACTCATAGTAACCAAAGGAAAATTCCGACTTTTTATCACAGATGAAAGCCATGTTGATTCAAAAAAATTGATGTATAATTTGAATTTGTTATCTACGAATGGAAAAAAATATCGATTTGTTGGATTCAAGTTATTAAATAATACATCCTTCATTAATGAGTGGGCAGAAACAACGACAATATATATTACTATATATGAAAATAATAATGGTGATGAAAATGATTTGCTTGATGATGTAGATACAAGTCGAAAAGTACTAGGAAGAGGAATTTTATATGTCAGAATTTCTGATTTTAGAAAACAGCTTAATACTCTTATGGTATGTTAACTTGTCAAAAAAAAAGTTTAAATATAATCACATATGCTAATTCAAATTTCAATACATATTCTATTATCTAGGCAATCGGGTCTAGCGCAAGCCAAAGAACAAGTGCATTCTTGAAATTTTTATCATACTTTTCTGACGTGGCGGCCACTCATGCTTTTACGAGGTTTAGATCCTTGATGTATCCAAAGAAGCTTCCGTTCGCACAGCCATTTTATCATAAACCTAGGCCTGAAAAAGAAATGTATGTTACAGAATCCACTGATAAAGTTAAAACTTTGATTCATAGATTCAAAGGTGGGCCTAAAGGACCAGTACTTTTGGTAAGAAATTTTTTCAAACCATTCTCTTTTTCTATTATTATTCCAAACAATATTCTAATTAATACTGAATTGCAAATTTTGTATGTTAACTAGATCCATGGAGCTGCCATGTCTTATGAGATGTGGGCAACAAATTTGGTAGAACACACATTTTTGGACTATTTGTTAGAAAATGGATATGATGTGTGGTTGAATGATTCTCGATTATCCCCGACAAATGCTGAATGTTATAAACAATTTTCTCTGGATGCAGTAAGATTAGACCAAAAAGCCGCTATTGATCACATTCGAAAAATCACTGGGTGTGATAAAATTGCAGTGATCGCACATTGTCTTGGAAGCATTTCTACACTCATGGGACTTTTAGATGGGTCAATTGAAGGTGTTGGATCTTTAATTACGAGTCAAGTGGTAAGTACTATGATAAACTATTATATATACATTTATATTTATCTATTTATTTAATTAACCATATGTTATACAGTCAATTAACCCAACTAGCGGATTCGTAAACATAATTAAACGGATTTCCCAACTTCTTCCATTTTATCGTCATATACTTCGACAAGGCCTTTTTGATGTTAACACATCGCCTGATGCCAATCTTTTAAATCGTATCGTTGATCAAGGTCTTCGATTTTATCCATATCCAAAAAATCAACTCTGTAACAGTGCATTATGTCATCGCGCATCATTGTGTTATGGCACTTTATATCAACACGAACATTTAAATCAACTAGTTCATGATTATCAAGGTGAATTTTTTGGAACAGTTAATCTAACCACGATGAATCATATGTTGTATATAGTGGCTGCTCAAAAGCTCGTAAGTTATGACAAAAAAGATGGGTACGTTACTGAGGAGAATGTAAAGAAAAATTTGAACTTCCCTATCTGCTTAATCCATGGGGATAAGAATACTGTGTAAGTAAATTATTAAATTTTTTTTTATTATAGTAAATTCAACATATTCTTGTTAATTATTATATATATCATTTTTGTCCAGTTTTGATATAAAATCGTCACGAAAATCTTATGACACTTTGATCAGCTACGCACAAAACCCTGATTTTTACACGATACATGAAATAGCAGGTTATGGACATTTAGACTGTTGGTGGGGAAATGATGCATACAAAGATGTATTTCCAAAAGCATTAGATCATCTTGAAAAAACAAAAGATAATTATGGATATGCTTTGAAAGAAAATCACGATGTACAAGGGTCTCATGTAGGTATATCAGATATTAAAAAGATAATTAACGAAGAGTTACATAAATTTGGAAACGGTTCTTTACTTGGAAATGCTTAAATTTTGTACTTTAATGTATAAATATTTTATATATGTAATAATATATTAGGATTCATTTATTATTTCAATTATATATTTTATAATAATATTATGTTTATATTGTATCAGACCAATAAACACATTCATTAATATTTTATATTAGCTTATTTAAAGTTAATTACCACGTGAAAGTATAACGGAATTCATTTCTATATTTAATTTGATAAAGGAAATTACTATCAGCATTAAAGAAGTTCTTAACTGTCGGATAATTTTTTATCAAATGTGATTGGTCGAGTGCAATAACATGAGCAATTAGTGTTATATTATAGCAAAGTTTATTTTTTCGATTATAATACAAACATCGAGAAATTTGTAGTCAGTTACAATTAATCTATTATTATTGTTGCGCCTCAGATTGGTTCTTGCCTCAGGTGATAACTAAGGTATCTCAGATGTCAATCGTCAGAAGAGGTGCGTAACTTAAGAAGGCAACTGCAATTAATTTTTATTGTCGACCTTGTATTAACACTTAAATACTATAAAGGTTTTAATAAAATAACTAAAGAAAAGAATGTTTTATTTGCATACTATTAGAATATAACTTGAAATAACAAATTTAATTCGACCTTGTCAATATTGTAATCTGAAGTCGCAAAAGAAATTTTGTTCACAAATCTTCATTTACGATCAATATCAAATTTATGGTTATTTGGTTGTTGAGGTTTATTCACGCCTGACACCATGCTTCGAAAGTTATGCGTTTCTTAAATTTTAATATAATTTGACGCGCTAAATGATTATATTTTATTTGATAAAATGTAGTAGTAATGCAATAAATGAATATATGAATTTTTCGGACTGCAAGTGTTTTAAAAAAATAAACCTTATCGGTAGTGCCTGCCTCATAAGAAAACTGAGGTAACCGATTAACGAGTTACGCACCTCATCTGACGATTGACATCAGCCTTATTTATCACCTGATCTAAGGCACAACAGTATTGATACAAAAAAAATATCAAATTTCTTGAATGCTATTCACTTGAATATTTTCAATATTAGTTAATAAGGATTCCAAATTTAAAAATATGCCTCTAAACAGTGACTCATGTCGTCTTGCAGCTTTTATGCTGGAGATTTTAAAAAAAGTGGGTGAAATTTGAAACAAGGCCGAGCGAAGCGAAGAAATATAAAGTACTGTAAAAAAATTTTAACATAATAAAATAGAGACTATATTTTGAAAAGAGCCTGAGCTGGAGGTATATAAAAAGAATTTGTCAGCAACAATTATAATGTAAAAAAAAGTAGTTAGATTTAAAGAAGTCAAACAAAGTGAAGCCAGGAGCTATATAAAAAATTGTCCACATAAAAAATAATCAAAAGAAGAAATTATCAAACCCTTTAAAAAATTTTAAATTTGATTCACTAAATAAGATATCAATTTATTAACAATTGGTAAAGTCGTGACATTATCACACCTGCTATTCCAATTATTAGTTAGTTGAACTGGGCGGCGAAGCCGTAAATGCAATTTCTAGTTTAGATAATATGGATGGTCCAACCGACTAAAGTAGTAGCAAAAGAATAAATACACATCACTCTGGCTATATCGACACTCTCCGAAATTGTTTGATATATCCAAATGTCAGTGGTATTTTCATATACCAGGAACGGAGTGATATGTAATATCACGAAGTGTATGGTTAATATGGCATTTTTTAAATGTACGTCCGCAAAATCATATCTGATTGGACAAAGTGCTAAACGCAGCAAAAACGTGAATTTCTGCGCTTAAACATCTCATAGGAAGACATTCATATGATTGGTTAATTTTTGTCGATCTACCCGTGATTGCCCGTGATAATTAACCAATCAAATTACATAAATTTTTTTAATACTAGAAAACTTCGTTTAGAGAAGTTTACAAACCAATAAATTACATGCAAAGAACTTATCACATAAAGTTAGAAAACAGATAGATACGCGTAAAGT
>CAJVPY010000387.1:0-27846 GCA_910591965.1 Dentiscutata erythropus | reverse complement strand
TTTATTTTTAAAGAAAAAAATTTTTTTTTATATAAATAAAGAAGAAAACAAAGATAAAAATACTTATATCTCGCGATATACTGGTCCGATTTTAACGTTTTAACCACCATTTTGATCGCAAGATACTCCTATACAACTTATATTAGAAGTTGAAAATAGGTTTACTTAGTAAAGAAAAATGTTTTAGTTAAAATTCAAAACTTTTATTGTAAAAGAAACTTTTTAACTTTGGAGTTTCTTAAAGAAACATTTTTTTCTTTACTAAGTAAACCTCTTTTCAATACTTAAGTAAAGTTGTAGAGAAGTGTCTTGGGAACAGAATGGTGGTTAAAATGTTAAAATTGGTCTAGTAGATCATGAGATATAAGTGTTTTTATCTTTGCGATTATATGCTTTTTTCTTTATTCATGAACTTTAAACCTAGATTCAATAGGAACACTAATTATAAAACTCATATAAAAACAGTGCCGATTATAAATAAACTATCAATTAAGTAAAATCCAATTGTCTATATTTCATAATTTGACCTAAAATCTGCTAATATACAATTTTAGTTTCATTTTGTTGGCTAGGTTATATGTTCTAGATATGTGGTCTTGTTAGATTTTATGAAGTTGTTATATTCTAAATATTATTTTGCTTGTAATACTTTAAGTGCCTGTGTTACTAGTACATATGATAGATTGCCAGAGAATAATGATTTTCTAATTAAGGTAATCATTAATTTATATAGCATGAAGTACTTCTATTTGGGCTATAAATATAGTTGTATTTGGGTCTCGATTATTTTGCTAGTAATTTTAACTTCCAAAATAGTCTTGTTTTTCTGCTCTAACTTGTTTTTCCAGAATAAGTTTGTTTTTCTAGGGCAAGTTTAACTTTCTAGATAATTTTAGTTTCTCAAATAATTTTTAGTATTTCTAGATGATTTTAGTTATTAGATAATAGCATTCTTGATAATTTTTAGCTTCTAAATAAATTTTTTTTAATTTTTGTTATGACCTTTAATTTCACAGAGTAGTTTTTGGCATTTTTTGATAATGTTAAGCTTCTGGGTTAATTTTTGGTTTTTTGCTAGAAGTCACCAAAATATTAAAATACTATAGCCTTCTTGGTCACTATGTAGCAAAATAACAAAGTCACCTGATGCAGGGACCCTGCTATTGGGGTGTACATGGGGTAAAAGTGAAATATGCACTTCTTCCACTAGCAGAAAACAAATAATCCATCATAGAGACAGTATATAAGTTAATACTTTATTTATTATAGGTCAAGGAGGATAATCTCATCTACTAGAATTATCCTAAAGAGAGTATATCACTTTATACAAGGACAAGAAGTATAAGAAGGTAGGGCTAGATACTGTGAGAGAGTAGGAAACTCTAAATAACTCTTTCTAACTCTCTCTTGAGTAGAAGGGGCAAAAGCTTCTTTTTTATAACTTTTTCATACATAAGAAATGTAACGGTATAACTGCTAAACTATGTAGAGGTACTAAGAGGTACTCGTACAGAGATACTGAAAGGTACCCATGTGAAGGAAAAATACTTGTATGGAAGTACTGAGAGGTACTTGTGTGAAAATACTGAAAGGTACTCATGTAGAGGCACTTGGAGACACTTGTGCAGTATTACTATGCTATATATAACTAGCCAATAATATTTCTATAACTAATACTATACTAATAAATATAACTATATAATAATAACTAATACTAAATAAATATAACTAATACTGTATATACAAATAATGAACTATAATCTACACTATGCTATGTTATGTCACATTGTGCTACAATCTGCTTTGTAACAATACTATACTTTGTTCTACTAGTTATAAAAAAAAAAAGTATATTTAGCTATTGTAGTGCTTTTTGTAAAAAAAATATATTGGGTTTTTGGTTAACTTTTGTTAATATTCTTTAAAAAATATTTAAAATAAAGTTACTGTAAGTATAGTTTTTGTTTAATAAATATAACAAAAGTATCTTTTTATATAATTAGTACAGATTTAGAAAGTATACTAGTAAGTTATAATTTTTTGCTAATATTTTTTAAAAATTTTCAAAATTACACTAGCTAGTTATAATATTTGTTAATATAATTTTTAGAAATATATATTAGGGCCAATATTGGTTCTTGATTAAATATTAACTATAGCAATATCATTAAAATAAAAATAAAAATACATATATAATAATAACAATACAAAATTATAAATAATATTGTAATAATAAGGTAATAGTAGTGTTAAATTAATTTTGTCGAAGTTAGGCCAGTCTTATATCTAAGAGTATAGTTTCTTGACCACATATATTATTGATCAAATTATGTATAATTAATCATTCAGGTTTAATTGGGTAATCAAGATCAAGTATGAATCAATTAAGCTGCATATGCAATATAAATTTAAAGGATTGTGTGATTAAGAAATTATATAATTAAGAAAAGACAAAATCATATGATTAGTAATGATATAATTGGTTTATAGTTAAATAAGAGTATTTAAAAAATGTGAGAAATAAAGAGAAAAGATCAAATTTTTTTCTTACAAATAACCAAATATTCTTGAAAAAATATATAAAAAATAAAGATAAATAAAAAGAAAATAAAAAATAAAACTAATACTTCTATATTAAGAAGTTGGTATCATGATAGTTGTTTGAGATCTTATTTTAATGCATCACTAATAAGTGATAGAGTTAGTAAAAATAAAAAATAAATAAAAAGAACTATTACTTTCATAATAAGATATTGGTGACATATAATAGTGATCACAAACAGCCACAATATATTTAATAGTAAAACCTTTATAAATGTACTCTTTATAAATGCATACTCTATTTAAATATACACTCAATCTTTAGTTCAAATATATACAAAACCTCTATAATTATACTTTTCTTATTGTTCTCTAAATATATATTGTTAAAAGTTTAGTTTCAAGGACATATATTTATGGAGGCTTCACTGTAGTTAGTTGTAATTTTTGATATAATATTATTTAAAAATTTTTAAAATAAAGTTACTATAGATAGCAAAATTTAAAAGCTTTGTATTATTTTCTTTATAATATATACTTCTTTGCTATAAGAAATTTATTGATTATATATCTTGTTAATTACAAAAAAAGAATTAGCTATATATTTTCTTACAAATTCTTTTGGTCTACAAAAATCAAGAAAAGAAAATAAAGATTTAAAAAAAAAATAAAATATAATAACAAAAATTCTATACCAAATTCCAAAAAAATTAAATTGTTTAATAAGTTAAAAGTATCTATTTAAAATAGATAAATTAAAAATTTAATATAATTTTATTTCTTTAAAGCATTTTTTTAGGAGTATAAAAACCAATAAAAAGTTTAATTTTTATAGTTTTTTCTGAATATATAATTATAAATATATATTAGTTTCTTATAGATAAATACTGTATTTATATTAAAAATAATTGCTAAAGTAGAAAAATGACCACTATCATTGCAATTTTAAAAATTTTACAAGAAAAGTCAAATGCTAATAAGTTACTAGTATCTAATTTTAAAATATATTTAATTATATTTGGTATTAGGATTAATATAAAAAATAAAAAAATAGTCTTTTAGTTATCAATTTGTAAACTATTTGTGCTAGAAATAGTAAATAGCTTTTTTTTAATAATACAAGAAAATATAAAAAGAATCAATCTTCTATTTTATTTATAATTAACAACTTTATAATATTTTTAAAAAACTATTAATTTTAGAAGAGTTAATTACTATATTATATTTATTTAAAAATCATTTATTCTACTATGTATATTTATTTGCATTTGTAAGGTTAATCAGTTTTTAACACAAGCTAAACTTGTAACTAGCAATATTAAAGATCTGTGTTTTTTAATGAAAATAAAATAAGAATACTTTTTAACCAATATAAGGATCAATATAATATTTATTCTAATATATATAAAATTACTAAAGATATTTATAAATACACTAATAGCTATAAAAATCTTGTTAGAGCTTGTTGCAAGCAATATAAACAGAAGTAATAGTAGATAAAAACAAGCTATTATTTGATTAGTAGATAAAATATACTTTAATAAGACTAATAAAGAACTTGAAACTTTTTTTTTTTTTATTAATATAATATCATAGTAGAAACTTTATTACAGTCAGTTCAAAAATTGAAAGTTATCTTATAGTCTACAAATCCAGATAAGGGGACAGATAAGCTATTTATTTATAACCTGGCTGCCAAAACCCTTCAACTTGAACTAGCAGATTTTAAGAAGGTTGATTAGAAAAGGAATTTCTATGGTTAAAGATTTCTAACTACACTTGTGCTACAGAGCACCCAATGTGACATTACACCTCCTATTTCCTATTTTAGTGCTATTATTAATTTAAATGAATAAAATAAGTCTAGCTAGAATAGGTTGGAGAAAACCCTAAGGCGTTAATCATGATATTACATAAGGCATGTTATTAGAGAGAAACCTTGCAGATACCATTTTTTAATAGTAGAGCATGAATTTGGTAGTTGAGTAGTAGATATTTCTGTGCTTGATCGATTGGTAATGAGTGGCAGAGAAAATTTGGTATGTTTGGTTTTATTAGTAATATTTCGGGCCAATTCCCATTGGTGTTGATATATATTTTGTTGAGGCTATATTTCGCAATAAAACCATTTAAAGAGATTGTTTGAAAGACTGATCGCAAACGATTCAGTTTGTTTTTTTAATAAAGTTTTAAGAGTATGATAAATTTGTTTTGAGTAAATACCAAGAATAGTAGGAAGTAGAAAATTATATTAAAGATTTATAGAATCGAATATAGCTTATGAAAGAGTATTAAATATTGTAATTGATGGAGTAGACATAATTTCGAGCTGGTTTAATGTGTTTGAGGTTATATTAAGAAGTGAGTGTTGAATATTTTCATTATTTTTTGAACATAGAAGTATGTGAAAAGTGTTTTCTATTGCGGATCATTTACAATAGCCATCTGTTGTATAAAGATTAGGGTATCAGATTTTAAGGTTTTGCATAGTAGATAGATTATTTGTAAGGACTTTAATATAAAAGAAGTATTTTGAAGAGCAATGCTCAAGAGAGTTAAGAATTTTGAAGGTGAGATTCCAATTTATGTCAGATATATAATTATTAAAGATTTGAGAAAGGTCCATGAGAAAAGCTTTTGAATTATAATAGTGCTTTTGATGAATGAATGAATTTTAAATGTTATTGTATGGTTATACCAGATAAAGTGAATAGGAAGATTAAAGTGTGAAAAGAGGATTTCTATAATTGGTTTAGTTGTGTTGCGTTTAGCTAGAAGATCAGCTTGGTTATGGAGAGAGTTATTTGAATGTGCTTTAACTTTAATAAGATTAATAGAAATGTTTTTAGTAATTGTAAGTGAGTTAATAATAAAGATAATGTCCCAGTTTTTTTGTTGGATAAGTTTATGAGATATAAAATCTGATAATCCTTTAATTGCTAAAAGGCTGTCCATATAGATAGTAAGTGTGGAATTGATTGGTAAGGTAAGAAGTAGAGGAATGGTTGCTATTAGTTCTGAGCGAGTAAAGTCAGAAGAAGGAGGGATTGCTGTATAAAAATTAATAAAGGGATTATTTTTACAGATCTAGCCAATGCTGGTCTGTATATTAGGTGTTAGAAGATTTTTAATAGAAGCATCAGTATAGAATTGTAAATCAGTTGTGTTTAAGTTTGAGATATTGTTATGTAGTTGAATTAGGTGGTTTTGGTAGCTAGGTGTTTTGATGGTGTATTGTATAAGATGTATTTTATGAGAGGATAAATTGATTTGAGGTTGGTGTAAAGAGAGAGTTGGAGTTATAGTAAGATTTTTAGATATATTGATTATTGCAAAAATCTCATTATAGTCTATTTGTAATAATAGTTTTTTGAAATTAATTTGTTTGTATGGTAGATTTATGAATGTTGAGTTGGGTACTGTATTATTAGTTTCTACCAGTTCTGTAAATCCTGCAAATCTTGTTTGTTCAGTTTGTATAGTTGGTGAAATGATTTGGTAATGATGAGAGTTTGATTGATTGACAATTATATTTGAATTATGTTATGAAAGTTGGTAGGGAAAGGCTGAATTTGTTGGAGATATTAGATTGGTAGTATTAATAAACAATTTGTTGGAGGTAGTTGAAGGTGTGGCCAGGTAGTTTGAATAGAGTTTGATTGTATATTCTGTAGAAGTTGTGTAAACTAGCGAGGTTGACAACCTCTAGTTGCTTTGTTTGTATGAAGATATATATTATTCCATGGTAGTAGAAAATTATTATCTGCAGTTGTAATTTGTTCAATAAAGAGAATTTTGTTATTTTTGAGACTGTTAATTGTAAGATTATTAGGAGTTGTTGGAAGTATATTATAAATTAAATATGAGTGTTCTGGAATAAAAGAAGAGAAGGTTGTGATTTGAGGAATAGATGAGATTGTTATATTATTTTTGGCTAGTTGTGAGAGGTGAAAAAGGAAAGTGTAGTTTTGTGTTTTATGATAGTGACGAAGAAGTATTTTGTTCGATAGGTTAGCTGACCAAGTTTTGAAGAGCCAAGATTTAATACGTGCAATGCCAATAGTGTGGAGAAGTGGAAAGAATTAAATATACGTTCAGTATTTGAAGCACTAACTTTCTGTATTATGTTATTAAGGGTAGATAAGTTAAAAGTAAGTAGATTAGTTAGAGTAATATTATTAGTGTTTTTGGCAAGTGAGAGCATTCTTTTTGTTTGAATAGAAAGAAGTCGAGAAAGATTGGTTTGAGTGTTTTTGTGCATTGGGATGATTTGCAATAGATATTCTAAAGAAGGTTGTAATATAAGGTTGAATAGAGAGAAAATTTGAGAGGGTAGTAATTTTTTATAGTGAATAAGTATTAGGAAGTTTTCTATTTTGTTATATATTGTATCGAGAGTTGGTTTAAATAAAACAGAACTATCATAGTAGATACCTAGATATTTAATTATATCTGTAGGTTTTGTAGAAGAAATTGCTTAATTATTAAATATAAGAGTATAATTTATTGTTTTGAAGTTTTTGGAGGATATATGAAGCAGATTAGATTTTTTTGGATTGACTTCTATATTATTGATTTTATATAAGGAAGAGGCATCATTGAGAATATTTTGTAGATCTTCAAAGCGTTCACAGTGCCAAACAGTATCATCTATATAGGCTAATAGTGGGATAGTGATAGAGGTAGGATTTGAATTAAATATTATATCAAAAGGTAAGAGTGTAGATATTTTAAGGAAGGAGTTATTGTATTTTTGGGAAATATAGGTGAGAATGAGATCATAATATATCTTCCATAGTAGAGAAGAGTAGGTTTCTTCTTGTTCTATGCCAGATTTAATATGAATTGGTGATGTGAGACCATGTGCAGTGATTACTTTGGCTAATCGAGAAGTATGTAGTTCAGTAATTAGGTTTATACTATTAGTCAGGATGCCTATCTTGTAGCAGGCATCTTGTAGACGATTAATGTTGATTTTGTCAAATGCTTTAGATATGTCCTGGAACAATATCCATGCCTCTTTGTTATATGAGATATAGTGTTTGATTGTATTGTGGAGAATTTGAATTGGGGTATGTGTTGAGTGGTTTTTTGATGCTACAAAGTTGAGATTTGAGAGCAGATTATTTGAGGAGATTATTTTGTCAAGTCGGTTGGTAAAGATTTTGGTAAAGATCTTTTTAAAAGATTCGATAATAGAGATAGAGCGAACTTGATTTAGTGTAAAATCCCAAGTAGATTTCTTAGGAATTAAGAAAATATTAGAGAATTTTCATTTTGATAGTGTTTTCTTAAGTTGAAAGCATTTATTAATAAATGCTTTAAAAATAACTTGTGATGAGGTGCTAGCATGTTTGATATGTTCATAGCAAATTTCAGAAGGGCCAGCTACTTTTTGATTAGAAAAGTTAGAGATTGTTTCAGTCTATTCCTGGTCTGAGATGGTTTTGAATAAATCATGGTAATGTATTTTTAGTTCAGGGTGTAGTTGATATAGTTGCTGAAATTTCAAAGGTATTAAATGTAGAGGTTTTTTAGAAAAGTAATTAGTAAAGTGATAGTGAATTTTGTTTAGGATTTTGCTGTGTTCTGTAAGTAGGTTGTTATTAGTAAGAAGATGATCAATATTAATATTATTGAATTTTTCGAGAATTTTCTTATAGAATAGTTTGGGTGTTTTAATAAAGGATTTGTTTTAATTTTCGATTTTTTGTTTAATTTCTTTGTAAAGATTTTGTTGGTATTGGTGATTAAGGGCAGTTTTAGTAAGTTGAAATTCATTTTTAAGTTGAAAAAGAGTTGGAGTTTTGGTTTGTAGAAAGCTTTCAGGATATTGTATTTGGCATTGGTTGAGGAGATTATCAAAATTAGTTGAGTGAAAATAGTTTTTAAGGTATTGAATTTGTTTGTATTTGTAAAATAGTGGTGATTGTTTAGAGGGTTGAGAGTCTTGAATTTCTTTAATTGGTTTGATTTTATTAAAAGGAATGTGTTTGCTAGCTGCTTTAATTAGAGCTTTAGAGATTTGGTTCCATATAATGTTGAGATGATTTTGATGAATAATTAAAGGAATTTTAGGAAGAATATGTTTAAGGTTTTGTGTAGTTTGATTAGCATAGTTTTGGATTGTTTCGTTAAAGCAGTTGTTCCAAAGAAAGGATTTTCTTTTTTGCTGTTTGTGCGGTTTGGGTTTGCTTATAATAATTGTTATTTCGAGGGTAGTCAAGGAATGGTCTGAATCTAGAGTAGAGTTGGAAAGGATATCTGTGTATTCGATATTAGTAATTGATAGATTAGTTCAAATTTGGTCTATTCTGCTTTTAATATTTGCTCATTGGAAAGTAAAGTTTTGATTTTCGGAAAAGAAAAAGCAATATATGTCTTTGTATTGATGACTTTGGAGAAATTTGATGAGTTGTGATTCAGGTATTGAGGATTTTTTTGGAGAAAGTCGATTAAATCTTGGGTTTGGAATGCTATTAAAATCACCCATTATTATTAGTTTGTAGTTAGGATTTTGAGAAAGTGTAATAATTTGTTCTTGTACATCTTTATGGAGTTGTTTTTTCTCTTGAGTTGGGATATAGATTTGTAAAAGTCGAATTGCTAGGTTTTTGAATTGGAGGTCTAAATCTATAATGTGGCTATTATAGTTATAAGTACATGCTATATGCTTTGCAATATTGTGATGAATGAAGATTCCAACACCGGCCTGGTGTGGTGATGAGTAGGAGCTCCAGTAACTGGTGTAGTTTGGTATTTGGTTGTTTAGAAATTTTTCTTCTTTGTTTGAGAGATGTGTTTTGGATAAGCCTAAGATGTCAAAGGTGTTGGTATTAAGCATTTCTATTATAGCAAGTTTTTTGTTGAGTTGAGAAAGTTCATTGATATTAAGTGAAGCTATATTAATAGAAAGAGAGATATATTCGGGTATTGGTTCAGAAGTTAAGAGTTAATTAGAGAGTGTGTTTAGAGAAGATTCACAAGTTTGAAGAGATGGTATTTGTATAGATGTAGTGTAATCAGATTTAAGTAAAGTGTTAGAGTATACTAAAAGATCTTTGAATGGAAGAAAAAAGTGATTTGGAAGAAGAGTGGTTTTATTTAGTAAGTATATATGAGCTTCATTATTGTTATTGTCATTTCCATTTTGTTTGATAGAGATTTTGATGAAGTGTTCTGAGTATAAGTATAAGTAGGTAGTTTGAATATATAAAAGAAATGATGCTAGTGTTTGTGGAGAAGAGAAAAGTTGTAGTTTATAGTAGTGATTTGAACTGAGAAAAATTTCCTTAATCGGTTAACTGAACTGAATTATTTTATTTAACTGGTTGTCAATCAGTTGATATTAACTATCTCTACTTGTTGTTTTATCTTTGGAGAATTGCTCAAATGTTTGTCTCAACTTGTTCATTTTTTATGTTCATTCATTTTCTTTTTGAAACTTTTCGGTGCCTTTGCTTCCTTCTTATTATTTTCATACTGCCAACCAATTACCTAATTCTCAACTGGATGTACTGGGTCAACCAATTAAGAATTTTCTCAACCGGTTAACCGAAATTTATTCGGTTCGGGTCGGTTAACCGATTATAGGCCAACTGATTCAAATCACTAGTTTATAGTAAAGAAAAAATTTGTTAAAGCATATTGAAGTGTCATATATTTCAAGTAGGTTAGAAGGAAGAGAAGTAGATAGTTTGCCTAAAATTGTACATATAGTTGGAGAAATATTGTTATTATCAGAATCTTCAGAGAGTAAGTTAGAATAAGTTGTTGATATTGAATGTGGAGTATTTAGAAACATGGATAGAAGTAAGAGTTGTGAAGTAGATAGTGTGAAGAAATTATTATGAGTTTGGATCTTAGAAGGATTGGAAGAGTTGGAATCTGAGATATTTAGTGTTCCTTCTATAGAGACAATCGTCATATACTCGGTTCTCACAGTTGTACAGGGTACCATAGCCTGTTCTGTATATTGGGTCTGGCTATTATTAACTTGGTCCTCCACGTAAATAGGCTTTTCTGCCTGCCTACTTACATTATTCTCTTCCAAAAATAGCCCACAAAAAGTGGAGGACATCATTATTTTGGAAGCGGCAGCTATATTAATATTATTTATAGAAAGAATTAATGAAAAAGTGAACTAAATGTAAAGTCATTTGGGTTTGAAAATAAGAAAAGTGTATCATCAAGCTGAGTAGGAATATTGATTCCATAGTGCTTAATAATGAATTTTTCTGCTTTTAGATAATATTTAGTTTCATAGTCTTGTTGAATTTGTGAGATTGAGAATTTGGGTTGTTGAATAATATTATAATAAAGAATTATTCGAGCAAGGATATGAGGGTCGGTAGTTGGGTGATAGTTTTTTCTAGAGCTTTGTCAAGTTTAAGATTAAAGATATCATTATTTTCTGCTGCAGTGTTGAGGTAGGTTTTAAGGTAGGAATATAGGTAGTAGGCTGTTCGTTTAGTAGTTGTGTCTGTTCCATTGATTTCTGCAAATTTTTGATCTGCTTTAAGGGCCAGATTATTTAATGTATAAAGTGGAATTGATTTTTGAAATGTTGCAGTATGTTGTTGATCAGGTAGGAATATAGAGAAGTCAGGATCGAAAGGAGTGATTTAGGAGTATTATCTTTAGGTGGTGCAGGAAAAGATTTAAATAAGTTATTAAAGAAAAGTGTAAATAAGTTTTTGAGATTATGTTCTGTGTCTTTAGAGAAAATTGTGCAGTTTTTATTAGTGCATGTATGAATGTGATGAAGTGCTTTTTTGGATGTTTGGAAAGAGCGATTTTTAAAAGATGAGGGTTCTGTAATTTGAAAGTCTGAAGGTAAAAGTTTTTTGCATTCTTCTGCTAAAGTAGTTGTGATTTGGTATTTGATATAGTTGCATACTTTATTTTCATTAATTTCTGTGAATTTCTTGTAGTATGCCTTAATGAAGTCTTCGAACCAAGAGTTGAGTGTATCAGTGTGTGGTTTTAAAGATGGGATTCTGAAGGTATTAAGGAATTTAGATTTGGGAATGTTAAGGGTAGTTGTAATAGTAAAACGGTTATTGTTGTAGATGCTAAATAAGGTTTTTTTTGGGTTATCATATTCAAAGTTATATTAGATTGAGAGACGAAGAGAATGGAGATCAAGTTTTTCTACAAATTTTTGATAGTGAATTGTTCTATATTTGTTGTGAAAGAAAAGATATAAGCAAGCAAAATTAATTGCTACTTTGGAGCAGTCAGCAATAGTATAAGGAGAAATTGAGTAATGAGATCTAAAGATATGAGGATAATTAAGTTTGGTAAAGAGAAGTTCAGTAAATTTAGTAAGTAAATTTTTAAGAGTAGAGATATAAGCATATTGAGGAATAATCAATTTTGGAGTTAAATCAGGGTTAGATTTTTGGAAAAATTGAGTGAGAAATTCTGGTCTTTCAGAAGCCATAGATTTAAGTAGATAGTTAAAGCTTTGTTTTTGGGGAGGTTTAGAGAATTGATCTTTGTTTGAGTTAGGAATTAGTTGACCAGGAGTAAATTTGTAGAGATGAGTTTTGGTAAAATTAAATAGTTGTTGTGAGAGCATAGTATTAAGTTTGGTGTTTTGTTCCATTTCTTGAGAAATTGGATAAGTTGCAAACTAATCTAAGTTCTGAGAAGTATCTCTGGGTTTAGATTGGTTGGTTTGTTAATTTGGATTTGGTTGTTGAGATTGTTTAATTGTTTTGCTTCTGGTAATAAGTTTTTGAAGAAGATTAATTTTCTTTTCTTTGGAGAGTTGAAAAAAGTGACAGAAATGAAAAATGGAGTGTTGTTCTTGTATTAAAGGTTTGGTAGAAGAAGTGGGTTTAAGTTTAATATATTGAAGATTGTGTTCACACTCTCGGTGAATTAAATAGCCTTTGAAAATTTTAGCTTTGGAGTAATCAGAAGCGTGTCTTGTTTCTTGGACAAAAACACAGTGAATACTTTTGATTTTGCAGATATAGCATATATGATAGTGTTGTGAATGTGAAACAATTTCAATCAGTTTTGGGTCTGTGTGAAGATTGGAGAGTAGAATTTGGGAAGATGATTGAAGACTTTGTTGTTGTTTGGAGATAAGTGATTGAGGTAGAGTTTTTTTAATTGTATCGAATTGCTTTTTAGAGATAATTGTAGTTGGAGAAGTTTTTATTGCTGTAAGACTAGTAGATTGATTAGTTGGTTTAGGATGTTTGATTTGATAGAATTTGGAAGTAAAATTTGTATAGTATTTGCCACAAAGACAAGTAGTTAGGGCTGGTTGAGTTGGCATTTTAAAATAATGATGTTGTTTGTTGGGTTTGCAAGTAAGAAAATTAACATCCTTAGGTAGAATACATAAGGTAGTTGGGTCTGTGTCTTTGGTACCGATACCAAAGCATTCTGGATATTTATTTAAAAATAGTCGAGATCATGGAAATCGGGTTCTTCTGTTGTTAAGGTAGGTATTTTGGTAGATTAATATCGCAAAAATATCGAAGAGAGAAAAGAGAGCTTCACAATATAGTAAAATTTATTTTGTGTAATATTGCACAATCTGTATAACTTTTGTAGCTAGTGTGGCTGTGGCTGGTGTGGCTAGTGTGGCTGGTGTAGCTTATAGTACAAAATATGGCTTATGTGACTAGAATAAATTTGATAATAAGCTTGTATGGTTTTGTATAATTTTAAAAAAATTACAGATTTGTAATTATTTATTTGTATTAAATTAATTAGAAATTAAAAAAGAAATTGTTACAAAGAATTATTAATTGAAGGAACCACTAATTTTAGTTGTTCCAAAATGTGTTTAGGTCCACAATTAGATAGGGGTAAGGGAGAAAAGGAAAAAAAGAAAAAAATTTTTTAAAAGATTTTTAAAAAGGAGTTTATAGAGAGTTTTTACTATAAGTTAGTCAAATTTGATCTGTTTCCGATGTTTTTTATGTCAAAATGGAGCTGGGGAGGAGCTGGAGGGCCCTGTCTTTAAAAAAGAGTAGGTTTCCTTAGCTAAATTTGAATTAGAGAGCAGTGTATCTATTTAGAACGAATATTATATATTTAATTAAGAATCAACCCGAAGGTCGTAAAAATTGAGAGCTATATATAATTTGGCCTTTAGAACAAGTTTAATTATTTAGAAAAGATAACTTTAGTTAATAAAATTAAGAGAAAAATGAATTTTTGTTTTAGTTAAATTTGGTACAAGTGATCGTCAGGAAGAGTTAGTGAATTGGTAGTTTTTTAATGTAGTAATAATTAAATGTTAATTCTTAAGATATGAAGTAATAAAATTTTTTTTTAATCTTATTGTGGTTGACGGAACTTACTTGGTTTTCAAAACTTTCCAACTTTCAACTAAAAGTAGATTTTTCCTATTTTCTCTGTCCTTCATTTTTGAAAAATTGAATCTAGCTAACTTTTAGATAATATTCTAGTCTTGTCAAAATGATTAGTCCTGATGATTGCAGAATAGTTATTCCGCCCAAGTGGCCATGAATTCCAAGATTTCTTTTAGAAGGAGAAAGAGATGCACTTGCGATGATTAAGATGGCGCCTGTTTTTGGTGCAGTCACTGTTGGCCTCGGGATCATCTGTATCGTCGACGAAATTTTTTTCAAAGAAAAGTCAAAATGAAATTTTTTGTTGTAAGTGATAAAAGCAATTTTCTTTCTAAACGCTTATCTTTATCTAAGGTGTCTTTTTCTATGATGCTAATAAATTTTAAATTTAGCGCAGTGTTAATGCAAATGAAAAATCTATGGAGTAAATGCTTATTATACCATAATTGGAAAGTTGTTAGCTTTTTAAAAATATGCACCAACATTTTTTCATGCAAGCCTTATTTTTGTTTATAAATGAGCGCTGTTGTTTCGACAATTCTTACAAATAAATCTTGGTCATGACCAAAAGATTTATCTTGCCAAAAGAAAACATGCACATTTATTATTAATCATTTTTCAATCATTTTGAACTCAGTTCATTTTATTAAATCTCTAGTTTTATATTTGACAATGTCTCAATTCATAATAATATAATTAACTAATTGATTAACGATTTTACAGGTATTATTTTATTTTCACAACAAATTTTATTTTTAATTTATAAGCCGCAAAAAAACTACTACGTTTTTTTTCTTATCTCAAAACTATTAATAGTTTGAATATTTTTATGTTGCAAAAATCTGTTAATTTTTAATAACAATTTTTTTAAAAAATTTTATTATAATTACATATTATATATTTTACCTATAATATTAAGAAGTTTGCCATTTATCACCACTGGTAATCATTATCAGTATTGTTATATCTCAAAAGCCTACTAAGTAATTAAGGTTAAGAATACTAAGTTAAAATGTTCACCGATGTGCGTACGTTATGCCAATTGTAATAAAAATAATTTTTTTTTAAACAAGGCTCATTTATCTTTCAAGAATAATTTTTAAATGATGAATTATTGATTAGAAATAAATAAAGTGCTACATTTCTTTTCTTTTTTTTTTTAAGCATTTAATTTTTATTTCATCGTTATATAATAAATATTGTTTATATAAAAATAAATAATTTTTAATTAATCGATAAAGCTTCTACTGTACCAATTCCAAAACGACATAACATTATTCAATGATTAACAAATGACACATGTCGATTCCAAATTGACAGGAATCAATAAATGACACATAACTTATATATAAAAAGAATAGAACATAAATAAAAAAAAATCATCAAAAGAGCAATCAAATCTCTTAAGTAATGCAAATACTATCACAAGTTTTTTAAACACATGCTTACTATTTTCTAACCAATAGTTCCCTCACAATATTGCATTCAAGGAGGCCAGTTAGTGTATAATTAATATGAATATTGTCTTTAAAAAATTATTCTTTAAGTTTGAGATTTCAAAAAATAATTTAATTAAAAATGAGCTTTTATCACTTTTTATAGTTGAAAACCAAATTTTGCATGCCTTTAGAAAATGTCAAATTTTCATTATTAGCAAATTAATTCTTCTGGCTTTAAAATTTCGAAACGGTGTGAGGGATCCAAATATTTTGATAAATTTAGAGTAATGGATCTACTATTAGAATCCAAATATTCAGGTAGCTTGTCTGGTAAACTTTTAATTATTTGGTCAGCATTACGAAACTCCCTTTTTATATCATCAATTTTTTCAGATTTCATAATTTCGCACAATTGATCAATTTTCAAACGGATATCATTAGCAGTGGGTCTTTTTTGGGGATCTAAATGCATGCATTGTTTAGCCAACTCAATATAGCATTTTGGAGTTCCATTAGCAAATTTTGGCCGCAATCCGAAAAAAATCTTTGTTGCAAGCTCAGAATTAGAATAACATTTGTAATCATCAAAAGCCCTTTGACCATTAGACATTTCTGCCATAATAATACCAAAACTATATACATCGGATCTTTGAGTGTATGGCTTTCCGATAAATACTACTGGGTCAGTATAAGGTATCATACCATAAATTGTATTTTTTGGTGCTTTGGATTCTGGTGCATTAGCAAACGTTGTTAGTCCTAAATCTCCAATTTTGATTAATTCTTGGTCTCCATTTTTGCAAATTAATATATTTTTGGAATGCAAATCACGATGTATTAATCCATGTTCATGAATCTGTGTCAAACTATGTAAAAATTAAATTGTTAACAGATGTTATCTGTTAAATTGGTAAATGAAATTAATAAAATAAATTATTTATTATATACCCTATTATAATTGATTGTAGTCTTGCGAGTCTCTTTTGCCACAAAATATCTTTATAACTTTCTGACTGGCTATCTGACAAGTTTCCACCTTCAGCATATTCCATCACTATATAAATTTTTTGCGATCTCGAATATTCCGTAAGGGTAAGGCCGTAATAATGTAAAATGTAATTGTCAAAACGTGTTATTTCAAATGAAATTAACTTTTATTTTTGTATTAAAAATATATATATAAGTTATATATTAAATATAAAACAAAAAATATTTCGAAAAATAAATGCACTTACCTCATTTACAATATCTATAGAATAACCTTTTGAAGATTTTAAATACTTGAGCGCTACCTTTCTTTCCACTCCTAACTTATTCACCCAAATGGCTTGATAAATTTTGCCAAACCCACCTTCATTCAAAATTCTAATATTTTGAAGTTCATTATAAGGTATGATTAATCTATTACCATTAAATTCACTGTGGCCGTTAATGATCTTTTTAACTATTGTAAATTCCAATACAGCATCGCCAAAATCAGGTTTGATATCCAGTGATCTTTTAAGATCTAAATATGCTTCATTATATTTACCCATTTTTTTATATACAACTCCCCGAGTATGTAATGTCTCGAAACAATTTGGATTTATTTCTAATAATACGTTAGCGTCTAAAAGCACTTTATCAAATTCGCCTAAAATTTTATAGCACCTTATACGTTGCCTCAATGCACCTACATGGTTTGGTTTTATTTCTAATGATTTATTTACATCTGAAAGTGCTTCAATATGTTTGTCAAGCATAAAATAACTTTCTGAACGTCTAAGCAACACGTAAATATTTTTTGGCGTCAACGCCAATAGTTTACTATAATCTGAAAGTGCTTCCTCATATCTATCCATTCTATCGTAAATGCCTGCGCGTTCCATTAGTGTAGCAGCGAGAAATTTTTTTGGTGCTAATACCAATAGTTTATCATAATCTGAAAGTGTCTCCTCAAATCTACCCATTATTCCGTATATACGTGCCCGATTAAATAATGTTGATATATTCCAAATATCATTTTTTGGTCTTAATTTCAGACATCTACTAAAATCTGAAAGTGCCTTGTCATATTCCTTTAACATTGTATAAGTTTCTCCACGATCACATAATGCGTAAGTATTATTTGGTTCTAATTTTAATGATTTGTCAAAATCAAAAAGTGCCTTTTCATATTCATTTGACATTTTATAAGCTTCTCCGCGGCGTATTAATGCTTCTACATTATTTGGATTTGCATTCAGTATTTTATCGAAATCCTTTATAGCATTATCATATTTATCTAATATTACATAAATTGCTCCACGTTCACATAATACTTCTAAATTGTCTGGTTTAATCTCTAAAGATTTATTGAAATCTGAAAGCGCTTCATCAAACTTTTTCAATAACTTATAAGTCCTTGCACGCATGATTAATATTTTTAGATCATCCGGCACGATTTCCAGGAATTTGTTGAAATCTGAGAGTGCTTCATCATATTTATGTAATTTAAAATATGCATTTCCACGATTAAGTAACGTAAAGGTATCATAATATTTCGATTTAAGAGACATATTGAGATCAAAGCTTGCTTCATCATATTTCGACAATTCTATATACGTTAATCCACGATAGACCAGTGCTTCGGCATTACCTGGCTCTATTTTCAGTGAATTATTTAGATTAGTAAGTGCCTCTTCGCGTTTACCTAATTTTATATAAACTACTCCGCTATACATTAATGCACAGGCATCGTTGGGTATTATTTCTAGTATTCTATTAAAATCAGAAAGTGCGCCATTACGGTTATCTAAAATAATATAGCATTTACCACGCAATTTTAATGCAGAAGTATTATTGGGATTTATTTCCAACAATCTGTTTAAATCAAATATTGATTCGTTATATTTGCCCATATATGCATAGGTTACGGCACGATTAGTTAATATATTGGTGTCATGCTTTATTTCCAAAAATTTATTAAAATCTGAAATTGCTTCGACGAATTTACCCATATTCAAATAGCTTGTCCCACGACTGGCTAACACATCGGTATTATTCGGCTCTATATCTAATAATTTATTAAAATCTGAAATTGCTTCAACATATTTGCCAATCTCAATATAGGCTGTCCCACGACTGGTTAGAACATCAGTATCATCTGGCTTTAATTCTAGTAATTTATTAAAGTCTGATAATGCCTCCCTATATTTTTTTAGTCGTTTGTAAATTTCTCCACGGCTCCTTAATGCCAGATCATTAGTCGATTCTATTTCCAGTACTCTATTAAAATCAGAAAGCGCCTCTTCATATTTACCTATTAAGTAATAAGTTTTCGCACGATCCATTAATGTAAGAACATTCCCTTCGCAATTTTTAGATAGTAGCTGAATGTTTTCGCAATTTTTAGATACTATTTGAATATTTTCACAATTTCGTCCAATTTCAAGGGATCTATTAATGTCATAACGTCCTTCATTAAATTTACCCATCTTCATATAAGTTGTTCCACGATTATTTAGTATTGCAGCATTGTCCGGATCAATTTCAAGTGATCTGTTGATGTCTAACAACGCCTTATCATATTTACCTAACATCCTATATGTCGTTCCGCGATTATTCAACCATTTGGCATTGTTTGGTTCAACTTCTAGAGATTTGTTAAAATCTGAAATTGCATCATCATATCTGCCCAAAATCGAATATGCTGCTGCACGGTTACTTAGCGTCCAGGAATCATGGGGTTTTGTTTCCAATAATATGTTAAAATCAGAAATCGCATTTTCACATTTATTTAGAAAAAGGTGCGTCATTCCACGCACTTTGAGCGTCAAGACATCGTTTGGACTGATTTCTAATGTTCTGTTTAAATCTAAAAGTGCTTCATTGTATTTCCCTAAATTATAATAAGTTTCCCCACGGTATTTAAGTACCGAAGCATTAAATTTATCCAAATAGGTATATTTTGTTCTGTGATTGTGAAGTGCAGTCGAGTTGATTTCAATAGATTTATTAAAATCAGAAAGTGCTTCATTATACTTTACCAGCGATAAATAAGTTATTCCGCGATTCATTAATGCCCATGCATTACCCGACTCAATTTCTAATGATTTATTAAAATCAGAAAGTGCTTCATTATACTTTGTCAGCGATAAATAAGCTATTCCGCGGTTCATTAATGCCCAAGCATTACCCGGCTCAATTTCTAATGATTTATTAAAATCTGAAAGTGCTTCGTAATATTTACCCAAGAACATATGAGTTTCTCCTCGAATTGCTAAAATCAAAACATTATTCGATTCGATTTCCAGCGATCTATTGAAATATGGAAGAGCCCTCTGATAATTGCTAGTATTTTTATAATATTCTCCAAGATTATTTAATGCGTCTACATAGGTTTTTCCACGATCTCGTCCATTATAATCTAAAAGCGCTCTCTCGTGTTCAATGCAAATGTCACCACATAATTTTAGTGCCGAAGCATTATTTGGCTTAAGCTTTAATAATTTATTAAAGTCCGAAATTGCTTCATTGTATTGGTTCAAAATTTTATAGGTTATACCCCTATTCCTTAATGCGAAAGCGTTATCTGGTTTGAGTTCTAAGGATTTATTGAGATCTGAGAGCGCTTCACTATATTTATTCAGCATTAAATATGTTACACCACGATTTCTTAATGAGAAGGCATTATTCGATTTAATTTTCAGCGCTTTATTGAAATCCGTAAGCGCCTCTTCATATCTTCTTACTAATCTATAAGTTTTTCCACGACTTCTCAACGCCCAAGCGTTATCCGGTTCTATTCCCAGTGACTTATTAAGATCTGAAAGCGCTTCATCATATTTACCTAATGCTCTGAGTGTTGATCCACGCCCTCGTAAAATAAGTGCATTATCAGGTCCTAGTTTAATTGCCTCATTAAGATCCGTAAGTGCTTCACAAAATTTACGAAGACAATAGTAAGTAATCCCACGTTCTGCTAAAGCTACTACATTATCTGGTTTTATTTCCAAGTATTTGTGAAAATCTAAAATTGCATCATTATATTTACCAAAAATTCTATAAGTTTCTCCATAAATCATTAACGAATTTTCATTGTCTGGTTCTATTTTTAGTGACTTCCTGAAGTCTGTAAGCGCTTCTTCATATTTACCTAAACACTTAAAAATTTCTCCACGAATCCTTAATATGTATGCATTGTCTGGTTTTGTTTCAAGCAATTTATTAAAATCTATAAGCGCTTCTTTATATTTACCCAATTTTTTTTATAAGTTTCTCCACGGACCCTTAGTATATATTCATTATCTGGTTTTAATTCAAGAAATTTATTAAAATCTATAAGTGCCTCTTCAAATTTATTCAATTTATTATGAGTTTCACCACGAATTCCTAATGCATATTCATTACATGGCTCTATTTCTAGTAACTTGTTGAAGTCTATAAGTGCTTCTTCATATTTATTCATTTCATAATAAGTTTGACCACGATATATTAATAAAATTTTATCCATACTCTCATCCTCTGACTTTCCAGAAAATAGTATTCTACAAGTACTGTCTGATTCCATTGTCAGTGATTTATTGAGATCTGTAAGCGCTTCTTCATGTCTATTTAATCTATTATAAATTTTCCCACGAACCACTAATGTATATGCATTGTTTGGTTCTATCTCCAGTGACTTATTAAGATCTAAAAGTGCTTCTTCATACTTATTTAAATTTAAATAAAGTATTCCACGATTAATAAGCGAAAGCAAATCATTAGGTTCCATTTCTAGTAATTTATTTAAATCCACAAGTGCTTCATCAAAACTTTTTATTTGTATAAGAGTTAGTGCACGTTCATATAGTGCCATAAAATCATTTGGGTCTAAATTTACATAACTACAACAAAGCCAATTATTAGGTTCACGCGAGGGGGGAGGATCTGAGGTAACAATTTTCATTCCTGGATTTATGAAACTATCATATACTTCAGACATTTCAGATGAATTTGATTCCATTTTTTTAATGTTTAAAATTATATTGACTTATGAAAACAAGCAATTTCTTGAATCTTTTTAATTTTTTATAAGTGACAAGAATTCTCGATAACTTTTTAAATCATTTTTTAAAAGGTTGAATATGATATTAATTTTGATGTGTCAGCTTTTTTTAAAAATTGTTCTCAGGTGACTGAATGTTTGTTATGCAAAATTTTTATGGCAATATTAAAGCCGTACAAAGATATGTCTCATCGGTCTTTTAGTGAGCCCTGGCATTATTGCCTTATTTAAGCATTATTACTATCCTTGTGTGTTTAGCTAAATGTACTGAAAATATTGAAGACTCAATTATAATAATTTTTTTTAAAGTTCATAAGATGGAAAATTTCCAGAGCTTTATGCTTGTAATTGAGGCTATCATAATAGTGATAAGCCTCAAAAATGAAAATAAAAAGAATTCAAAAATATTTAAATTCTGAAAAAGATGAATATGGGTGGTCAGTAGAAACCAAGCAAATTGTTTATACTAAAATTGTCAGACTTTAAGCAAGAATATCTTGACAATGGCTTGATCAAAGTTTATAATTTTTATTTTTGTTTGAAAGCTATTAATCTATAGAATTCAAATAAAAAAAAACTTATCAAATTTGATCAGATAGTCGTCAAGATATTTTTGGTTTAAATTTAAACAATTTTATTAAAAACAATTTACTTGGTTTCTACTGACCACCCCCATATATCTAAAATGCCCATTGTAAAAAAATAAAATAAAAAAATATTAATTTGATCGAAAAGAATTTTATTACAAATTGTTAAAAGTTAGTTCTAACGCATTTATTTGACCAAATTTGAGGACTTTTGCTAGTGTTATATTATAAACACGTTACCCTTAGTTACTGGATATAATAAATATATCGTTAAAAAAAGAATAAATTTTATAAGGACTTTCAAATCAATTTGTTAGTATAAAGACCTCACATTCGATCGATGCGGTCCCATGGGACCGCAATATCATGTGATATTACGTCTCCTACCATGTCTATAATTAAGTTTACAGTATTATGCTCACTAATTTATGATTTTAAGTATTTAAAATAAGTTGATTTATACTCAAAATTTTTACTCATATTGATTTGAAACAATAATAAACTCGTCAACGACAGTACAAATTCAAGTTAATTAGTTGGCATATCAATACATAGCAATCGAATAATTGTAAGTTAATCCAGGTAATTCTTGGTTATTGTACAAAAAAAATCTGGTCATAAATGTCATAGAAATGAGTAATATCATTTTAAATTGTATACACACTTGGAGAAAAACTAGCGTTAGGTTGCCAAACAACCCGCCATGACTAACCATTGTTGTAACCGTTGTACCACCTTGTCCTCCATTACGCTCTGGGCAATTAAAGTATCTATTTATTCAGTGCATGGTGCTTTTTTGCTTTAAAAAAAATGGACTCTAAACAGCTTTGTACGCTTGGTTACAATTATGAATACGGTATTGGTGTTAAAAGAGATGAAAAGAAGGCATTTGAATATTATATGAAAGCAGCTGAGTTAGGAAATTCAACTGCGATGAATACTGTTGGTATTTGTTTTAATTATGGAATTGGAATAGAAATAAATTACCAGAAATCATTTGAATATCGTAAGAGATCCGCTGATCTAGGTAATGCTAGTGGAATGTGTAGTGTTTGTTATTGTTATAACAATGGATATGGAGTTGGTCAAGACTATAATAAAGCATTTGAATACTTTAAAAGATCTGCTGATATGGGTATTCATGCAGCAATGGGTACTATTGCTAAATATTATCGAAATGGTATTGGTACAAAGAGAGATATTCAGATGGCAAATAATTGGTTCACAAAATATAAAAGTCTTTTAAAAACTAATATATCACCATATCATATCAATCCTGAACTTAAGAGAATATTAGACGATGAGAGATTTAAATTATCTTGGATTGATTATAATGAGTTCAGAGATATTCAGGAAATAGGAAAAGGAGGATTTGCAACTGTGCATTGGTTAGATAGAATTAATAACATATAGAGAAATGTTGCACTTAAAGTGATTCGTGATTCAAATGAAAATGCGCAAGAATTTATTCAGGAATTGAAGAATTATTGTGAAATTGGTTACGAGAATCCTTCGTTCTTGGAATGTATTGGAGTATCAAGAAATAATTATGGTGATTATATCATTGTTATGAATTATGCATCAAAAGGTTCATTACGACAAAATCTTGTATAAGTATCACAATTAGAATGGAAAGATAAATTGAGTATCTTGTACTGTATAGCTTTGGATCTCGAATCGATTCATTCGCAGGAACTCGTTCACAGAGATTTACATAGTGGAAATATTTTGCAAAAATTTGATTTACATGAAGCATATATCACAGATCTTGGACTTTCTAAAAAAGTAAAGGAAGGAAAAATTTGTGGAATTCTGCCGTATATAGCACCTGAGATTTTGATGGGTTAAGCATATACTCAAGCATCAGATATCTACAGTCTTGGAATTATCGCGACAGAAATTTCGACCGGACAAAGAGCATTTGATGGAATCTTATTTGATGATTATCTTGTATCAAAAATTATTAAAGGATCAAGACCTAAGTGTTTAGGACCTGAATGTTACATTAAATTAGCTATGGAATGTATGGATAAAGATTTTGATAAACGACCTACTGCAACCAAAATTATTGAAATAATCACATGTTGGTTGGATGAAATAGATCAGGAAGGTGACAATGAAATCAAGAAGCAATTTTTGGAAGTTAATAAGGTTAAACTAGAACCAATTAAACAAATACATTCACAAGTCATATATACTAGCAAGCTATATAATACTCGAAATTATGTTAGTAAACCGGTTAGTAAACCGATTTGTGAAATAGAAATTCCGAGCAAATCTTCAAACCTATTTTTAAATTAAATGTGTGCTTACGTAACATGCATTTAGAAAGATGCAACTATAGTAAGTTTTCTGGTTATCAAAATTTTCACAATATTCAATTCCATTATACTGCATTACAGAAATCTATCAACAAATTTCCGAAAGCTATTTTTCCAAAAGGACATAATTTTGACAAAGTTAGTTGGCATTAGCTATAACGCTGGCTGATTTATGTTCTTCCGGACAAAAGACCTTTTGCAGTAACACACAAGAATTTGATTCTTTTTCTTTGTTTCATACAATTACGTGTAAAATTTATTACCAGTCACACGATTTGTCACACATATATCACGTGTAAATTTTATATATTATAATAAAAAACATATAAAATTACTATAAACTTTGAAGTGATGATTAATTTGGACTTACATATTAACTTAAAATTAAATTCTGCAACTATATAGAGCATGAAAAGAAGAAGATTTTTACTTTGTTTGACAAGTTACAGATCTGTCATTTTTGTATATTTTAAAAATGTAACTCCGCCAAAAATAAAAATTTATCTATTCTAAAGTGATGATTACATGTAAACACATGTTCTGAACAACTTTAGTTAGAATATAAAAGCAGGTTACCTTGATAGAAAATGAGTTAGCTATGTTCTAAAGTTAAAAATTCTAGTTTTTCTATATACAACTTTTTTTTTACTTAGATAACCTGCTTTCATCTTGTAAGTAAAGTTGTTCAGCACAAAATTTTACACCCATAGTTTGCTGATTTTCGTTTTCGCGAACCTTTTACTAAGTGCAAAATGGGGTTAAAGTTAGAAAAAAAATATTTTTTAAAAAAATTTTTAGAAATATTTTTTTTCTAACTTTAACCCCACTTTGACTTAGTAAAAGGTTCGCGAAAACGAAAATCAGCAAACTATTAGGTGTAAAATTTTGTGCTAAACAACTTTACTTACAAGATGAAAGCAGGTTATCTAAGTAGAAAAAAAGTTGTATATAGAAAAACTGTAATTTTTAACTTTAACACATAGCTAACTTATTTTTCTATCAAGGTAACCTGCTTTTATCTTCTAACTAAAGTTGTTCAGAACATGTGTTTACATATAATTATTACTTTAGAATAGATAAATGTTTATTTTTTGCAGAGTTACATTTTTAAAATATACAAAAATGACAGATCTGTAACTTGTCAAACAAAGTAAAAATCTTCTTCTTTTTATGCTCTATATAGTTGCAGAATTTAATTTTAAGTTAATATGTAAGTCCAAATTAATCATCACTTCAAAGTTCATAGTAATTTTATATATTTTTTATTATAAGTTAACCCACTCCTATCTTTTTTTATCAGCATGCTGTATATCATTTCCAATAATGTTAAGATTAGACATAGATTGTCTTGTTTATTGGCTATGTTTATACTCGTGACCTGCCACATTTCCTTTTAGGCTAGAACGGAAAAGATTTTCATCAAATAATTTTATATTATCTTATCGTTATCGTTATCGTTATTATTATCGAAACTATCTTGATATATCTGATATATATGATATCGATATTGATATAGATATTGATATAGCTCCAAAAAATTTTTTATCATATTTGGGTTGTATTTATAAAATTTTTTAAGTTCAACAACTTTTGATTCTACAATAAAATATATTGGTATACATTGCTATGTAAACTTTATTTAAAATTATGTAAGGTATAACTAAAAATACATTGTTAGTTTCGTTAACAAATTCTAGTGCTTAGCAAAATCGAGTAAAACTCGATTTTGAGTTTTCGATTTCTATCAAACTTAAAGTAGTGGGTTTGAATATAAAATCTATTTTTAGTAAATTCAACGATGATCTGACCTTAAAACTTAAAGCTTACCACAATTATTACTCTACCGCTACAATCTCTGCTAATAATAAAAATATTTTTTTCTTATACTCTAAAAATTTTAAATTACAATTTAAGTCTAGTATAGTATGTTGTATTTTTTTTATACAGCAATTTAATGTGTTTTTTCTTTTAAACACTTATTAGAGACACTATTCTAAACCGCTACCAGAGTCATCGCTTCTTGTTATAAGTACAACCAAAGAAGAGAAAGAAGGTACTTGAGAGTTTTGAAACCTGAAAAAGGTGACAATTCGAATGGTAGACCTAATAGTAATTAGCATAGTATAGGCATAGTCAAGAGGTATTTAGGTAGTTATTAAACTTGCTGAAAACAACAATTCGAATAGCGACTTTAATTTTTTCTAATATAGCATAGGCACCATTAATGATGAAAAAAAGGTATTTAGGTAGTTGTTAACTTGCTAAAAGCGACAATTCGAATAGACAACTTTAATTTTTTCTAATATAGTATAGGCACCATTAATGATAAAAAAAAGGTATTTAGGTAGCTACGAAACTTGCTAAAATGACAATTCGAATGGGCGACCTTAATTTTAGACCAATATAGCATAGGCACGGTTAATAAAAAAAAAAAGGTATTTAGATAGCTGCGAAACTTGCTGAAAGCGACAATTTGAATAGGCAACTTTAAATTTAGACTAATATAGCATAGACACAATTAATAATGAAAAAAAGTATTTAGGTGGTTGCTTAACTTGCTGAAAGCAACAATTTGAATGAGCAACTTTAATTTGAGACTAATATAGCATAGGCACGTTTATTAAAAAAAAAAAAGTATTTAGGTAGTTGCTTAACTTGCTAGAAGCAACAATTCGAACAGGCAACTTTAACTTTAAACTAATATAGCATAGGCACGATTAATTATAAAAAAAAGTATTTAGGTGGTTGTGAAACTTGCTGAAAGTGACAATTCGATGGGCAACTTTAATTTTAGACTAATATAGCATAGGCATGATTAATGATGAAAAAAAGTATTTAGGTTGTGAAACTTGCTGAATGTGACAATTCAAATGAACAACTTTAAATTTAGACTAATATAGCATAGGCACGATTAATGACGAAAAAAGCATTTAGGTGGTTGCTTAACTTGCTGAGACTAATATAACATAGGCACATTAATGATGAAAAAAAGTATTTAGGTGGTTGCTTAACTTGCTGAAAGTGACAATTCAAATGGGCAACTTTAATTTGAGACTAATATAGCATAGGCACGTTTAATAATGAAAAAAAGTATTTAGGTGGTTGCTTAACTTGCTAAAAGCGACAATTCGAATAGGCAACTTTAATTTGAGACTAATATAGCATAGGCACATTTAATGATGAAAAAAAGTATTTAGGTGGTTGCTTAACTTGCTAAAAGCGACAATTCAAATGGGCAACTTTAATTTTAGATCAATAAAGCATAGGCATGGTTAATGATGAAAAAAAGGTATTTAGGTAATTGTTAAACTTGCTGGAAGCGACAATTCAATGAGCAACTTTAATTTTAGACTAATATAGCATAGGCACAATTAATGATGAAAAAAAGTATTTAGGTAGTTGTGAAACTTGCTGAATGCGACAATTCGAATGGGCAACTTTAAATTTAGACTAATATAGCATAGGCATGTTTAATAAAAAAAAAAGTATTTTGGAGAAACTCTTTCCGTCTATTACTCGTATACAAATTTTTCCCAGCTCAATTATTTTAAAATACTTTATAACTTTATTTTCTACTAAGTTAACCTTAGTTTTGCTACTAAATAAACT
>CAJVPY010000386.1:0-27876 GCA_910591965.1 Dentiscutata erythropus | reverse complement strand
AAATTTTATTTAAATATTTTAAATATTAAAAAAAATAGATCATAACTAAATTTATGCTATTTTTAAGCTAAAATTGTCACACAAACTCTATAACTTAAGGGATAACTAAAATTTCATGCTGAAAACTTTTGTTTAGAAGTCAAACTATGGTTATCACAGTAAAATTTTAAGTTATTTATGATTTTTCAGGTTTTCATTGAGAAAACTAAAAAATCGTAAATAACTCAAGATTTTACTATGATAACTGTAGTTTGACTTCTAAACAAAAGTTTTCAGCATGAAATTGTAGTTATATAAATATACCCAAATATCGAATTTAAAGTATGTATATATGATGAAATGTTTTTTTTTAATAATTTTTTTTTTATTTGAATTCTATAGATACACAAAATTCAAATAAAAATTTTTTTAGTAGTTGTTAAAATATTTTTACACAAAGTTTATTATTCAAAAAATATATAGAATAATATTCTATAATTTGATTGGTCAAAAATTTGGAGTACTCATTTCGATCATCACAAAAGTATCATTTTTGATAGATTAGCGGTTGCTTTTTTGATAAATGGCATATACTCCCATTTTATCAAAAATTTGAGAAAAAATATAACGATCACCACCAAATTGAATTCAATAATTCTTTTATTTTGATTCTACAGATATGCAGAATCAAAAAAAAAAAATTCATCAAGTTTGGATGGGTGGTTGCTGATATATCTTAGAAAACATTAAAACATCTATCAAAATAACAGCCACGGCAAATTTTATAAAAATTTGAGCAAAGATATCTCAGCAACTACTTAGCCAAATTCGATGAACTTTTTTTATTTTGTTTTTACAGATCAGTAGAATTAAAATAAAAAAAATTCATCGAATTTGGCTAGGTGGTGCTGAAACATCTTCGCTCAAAGTTCTAAAAACATTAAACCGTTTATAAAAATAACGGGCGGCAAAACTTTGAGCGAAGATATCACGGCAACTACTCAACCAAATTCGATGAATTTTTTTTATTTGATTCTACAAATCAGAGAATTAAAATAAAATAAAATCATCGAGTTTGGCTAGGTTATTGCTGATATATCTTCACTCAAATTTTTGAAAAAGTTACGTCTATCAAATTAACAGCGCGGTAAAATTTTCATAAATTTTTGACTCAGCAACTACCTAGCCAAATTTGATGAATTTTTTATTTTGATTCTACAGATCTGTAGAATCAAAATAAAATTTGGTTAGGTGGCTGCTGAGATATCTTCGCTTAAAGTTTAAAACGTCAATCAAAATAACAGCCGCAGCAAAATTTTTATAAAACTTTAAGCGAAAATATCCTAGCAACCACTCAACTAAATTTGATGAATTTTTTTTAACAGAGCAGTGAATCAAAATAATAAAAATTTTATTGAATTTAATTGAAAAATTTTAAATTTTATGGGAGTATGGTGCATCAAGAATGTAAATTTTAGTGTACATTTTAAACCTATCAAGCAATCCCTTAAATAAAGCAATTTGATTGGATCCGCACACGTGCGCACACTTTTGCGCGCTACCAAACCAAGCAAAAATACAAATTCGGTCAAATATTCATATCGATATAGTAAAGTCAATAATTTGTTTGGTCAAATTTTATTTGGCCAGTTTAGCCATTGGCTATTGGTCGGTGGCCGAAAGGCTGCATATCTTTTTGACTAATTGGACTATGTTGGTCACGTGATAGCAGATAGAAACTTCAGACGTTTCCTAAATGGCACACATACTGTACGTATTCAAATTGCTGTATCGAAATTATATACATAGTTTTATTTTACGATTAATTGTTGATTACAATGTCATGGAATACACCTCAGGGTGCTCCTCCATATGGTCAACCAAGGCCTTCCTTTCTTGTAAGCCTCAAATTTATAAGTATTTTCTGAATGTATTAAATATAAAAATGATCTGGACAAAATTTACATTTTCTCTGAAATGGACCATTTTATTAGCCTTCGCAATCTAGACCTGGTTTTCAAGCTACCTCAACCTATGCAACTAGACCGGTCGCGAGTCAGCCCTTTGCACTAGGTCAAGCGCCTCCTTATGCGTCTACAGCAGTATGTTATTTGTAGCTTTTTAGTTTATGGCAATTGTATTTTTTTTATTTTTATTTTTTCTAATGTATTGTGTACAATTAGGTACGGGTTTGGACAGAGCATACTGCCCCAGATGGACGCACATATTATTATAACACTGTCACCAAACAAAGCAGTTGGGACAAACCCGAAGAACTGAAAACTCCCGAAGAGGTATTTTCTAGCTTACTTGAAATCTTATAATGCGTCGATGGATCAGATAGCTTAGCATAATTCCAATTTTGTTTTTACAGCGAGCTTTAGGCTCTTGTCATTGGAAGGAGTTCACCGCAGATGGTGGCCGCAAGTATTTTTATAACTCTATTACTAAAGAATCTAAATGGGAAATGCCTGCTGAATACAAAGGTCAGTCTAACATTAACTAAATAATTCACAGATAAAAAATTTTTAACACATTAATTTGCATTATGCAGAATTTCTCGATAAGCTGGAGATGGAAAAGAAACTACAACAGTAAGGATCTATTAATTACAAATGATACAAGCGATACGTAATATTCAAATAATAACGGTTTAATTCTAATTTTAGGAACAGCGAATCATCGCCTCAAACTAATGGAAATGTAGTTTCACCTAATCAACAAGATTTTGAGCGGGCTCGTCAATTGAGCACACCGGCAGTCAGTCCAATTAATACAACTCCAATAAATGTTTCTACTAGACCGCTAGGACTAGCCGGATCCCATATACCAATTGTTTCTATTCAGCAATCTGAGCCAGTAAAGGTCGAATTCGATACCAAAGAAGAAGCTGAAGCTGCATTCCGCGAAATGCTTAAAAAATCTGTAAGTTATAAATCATATAAAACCTGGATTAAATTACTCCATAAATTGTTTCTTAATGCTTTTACTACACAGGGAGTCAAGTCTGACTGGTCTTGGGAACAAACTATGAGAGCAACCATTTCAAACCCAATGTACCGTGCACTCAAGACCTTGAACGAACGTAAACAAGCGTTTGAAAGATATGTAGATGACCTTATTAAGAAAGAAGAGGTAAAATTTTACATTAACAAATATTTTGTATTCATTCATTTTCTTAACCTTAATTGCTTCTTATTCAATGACAGGAGGAAAAGAAAGCAAAAGTTGTTAAAATTCGACAAGATTTTATCTCATCGCTAAACTCTCATCCTGATATCAATTCATCGACACGTTACAGGTATTTTCTTTAATATACTAATTAATAGTATATTTCTGATATATAACATCGATTTGTAATGATAAATTTAGAAAAGTATGTGATCTTCTTGGTGAAGAGTCTGCATTTTTAGCGATAGAAGATGACAGAACACGTGAAGAAATTTTCAGTGAATATGTATATGACTTGCGAAAACAAGAAAAGGTAGGTTTGATATTTCTATATATTTTTGTATTGGTGAAATTTATGAGCTTTGCTAAAACATTGCCATTTATATGCAGGAAATTCAACGAGCTGTTCGTAAAGAGAATAAGGAGAAATTTAGTCAACTTTTGCGGTCTCTTCCAAGCATCACTGAGGCCACTCGATGGGTTGAAGCACAAACCATATACATGAATACTCCCGAATATCAACAAGACAAATCTCTTCAAGATATGGATATGTTGGATTTCCTGGCCGTCTACGAGGAGCACGTCAGAAACTTAGAGCGGGAGACAACAGAGAAGAAAAAACGGGAGGTTGAATTACAAGCGAGACAACAACGCAAAAATCGGGATGCCTACAGAGCTTTTATGGAAGAATTGCGCCAAAAGAATGTGATAACCGCTAAATCCAAATGGAAAGAAATATATCCACTTATTCATACGGATGAAAGATATCAAAATATACTCGGACAACCAGGTTCCAATCCTCTCGAGTTATTCTGGGATGTCGTCGAAGAGCTTGATGAGATTTTGTATTCACATCGTAAAATTGTGAATGAAATTATGAAAGTATGTAAAATTTGATATATATATATATATATTAATGGAAGTATTATAAAATCTAAAAATGACGCTTAATATTTATCATTTTTAGTCAAAAGATATCTCAATGTCTTCCGGATTCACATTTGAGGAATTTCAAGAAATTCTCAGTTCAGATGAACGCATTTCTTCAATTAATGAGGCTAATCTCAAAATAATTTTTGATCAGGTAATCTATATAAATACATATAAACGTGTATTATCATTGACTATATAGCCAATAAAACGATAATAATGTGAATGTTAATTATATAATAGCTACAACGAAGACAAGAAAAGAAACAACGTCGAAAATTAGATGCGTTTAAATCAATTCTCAAACACTTGGAAACAACATTTACACCTGAAACTACTTGGGAACAGGTGTGAATTATTTTAAACTTATGAATTAAAATAATTGGTTTAAGTCAATTACTTCTTGATATCGAATAATATATATGTTGTAGGTGCGACCAATTATAGAGAAAACCGATGAATTTCAAGCAGTTGGCTCAGAAGAACAACGAATAGAAATTTTCACTAAATTTATGGAAAGAGTTAAGGTAAGAGTATATAAATGTCTCTCGTAATTCAACGTTCATGGGAGATCTATTTTAAATTGCCAAAATTTGGTTTACTAGGAAAAGCGTATAGAAAAAAGCGGTGAAGACAGTGAAGAGGAAGAAGGAACGATTAAAGACGAAGATTTAGACGAAGATCGACATGTATCGTCAGATCGTAAGAAAAAGCATAAAAGTCACCGATCATATCATCATCGTCGGACTCATCATTCTGACTATTCGGCTGATAGTGCTGAACTTTCCGACAAAGAGAAAGATGGTGGTGATAAAAGGAAACGACGAAAGGTATCATAGAATACAGTTATTAATTATATTTCGCTATAATGTAAATATTCATATTTAAATCATAGCATGTATTGTTTTTTAGACAAAACTCAAATATGAGTCAAGACATATAGAACCAAGATATCAAGAGTACAGCAAATTAACTGATCCAAAACATGGTGATTATAAATCTCTGTCTCCAAAATCAGAGCTTATCAAACAAACATCCCCGAAGCCAGAAGAATCAGTTAAATTTCAATCGCCTATTCGAGATTTTCCTCAACGAGAGGTTAGCAAACATGCAGATTCAAGCGCGGAAGAAGGCGAGTATGTAGAACAATAAAATAAAATTACCGTCTTTTATCAACATTTACTTCACTATTGTCAGTGTTATATTTTAGCTATGTGCAAATTCATGAATACAATGAAGAATATGGCTTTGGGAATGTGGATCCACGAAAGTAAAAGGTGAGATCTAGAATAATGTGATTGACTATCCTGAAATGTGATAAATAAAGTGTCAAAAAATTTCGTTGAGTAATTGTCACAGCAATCAAGTTTCGTCCGGTTCATTATCGAGAAATTTACAGTTGATTTTTTAATAAAAGCAGGTAAGTGATTTCGAGAAAAAAAAAACAACTTGCGCCATAGCCTTTATAAATGGAATATTTGGTCAATTAGCCAGTAATTTATCTAGTATCGGATTATGTCTTTTGCCATCTCTTTGTCCATTGCATACAGCTTAAAAAAAAAATTATGAAATAATTAAGTGTAAAGTGATATTGAAATTTATTTGTATAAATGTTTTATTATATGTCACGTGGTTCAAGTGACAAATGATAGTTTAGCCACTAATTGGTAAGATGCAGAAATATTTTATAGTGGTTTGTTTTGTAAAGAACCCAACACTATGCCCACCTCTGTGTGACACCACACTAGCCTTTGACCCTATGCATAAAATTCACATATCGATATATATGCTATATATTGGCAGTTATAAACATGTTTCTTTGCAGGGGTTATACGTAAAACATTGCACGCATTTATTGGTCAAACAAGTTGACGTACATCTAAAGCTTCAAACTTTATTCGAAACGTTAAATATACAAATACGTATATTGTATATATAGTTTTTTTATAGTTTTTGCAAAATTAAAACACGGTACATATCACAGTATAATTTTGATACAGCGAACCTAACACATAATATAGTAAAATTTATCTTCAGCCTTTATGTTTAATTAGTCTTGATATTCAGTCTACCCTCGTTAATATCAACCTAAGCTATAAGATAAATTTTTATATTAAAATTCCCTCATATATCAACTTTATCCCTCGTTAATATCACTATCAACATGAATTTAAACAAATTCGAGTATTGCTAAATCTCACCTCAGGTGATTATCACCGCAACGCTATATCTCAAAAATGTACTAAGTAATTTGGGTTAGGGGTTCTAAGTAAAAATGTTCAGAACCCCAGAAAACTTTAATCTTAACCTAACTAAAATCTAAACTGATATACCTAGATACCTAACTCTAACCTTAACCTATAGCGTCACCCTAACTCTAAATTTTAGCAAAAAATTATTGCGGTGATGATCACCTGCGTGAGATTTAGCGATGTTCAAGGTTACAGTATATATATATATATATAGTATATATATACTGTATATTTATTGTGAAATCTTACTGTACGTATCAAAAATAGTAGTTTAAAAATTTTAGTCTGTAGTATTTATAACCTTTTTAATTTATCCGCGTAGAAGTTTATTTCACAGACACAGACAAACAATTTCATGGAGGCGATCCCAATAATTTTATTAAACTTAAAATTTCAAATTACAAAAAAAGCACTTTTGTGAATATTATAATTATATGTGCATTGTTTTATTTTTTATTTTTACATTATTGAAAAAATGCATATTTGCTAGCTAGTAAACAAATCAAATTTTTTTAATAATAAATGGTTATAAATGATTTTCTGATTTCTTTCCTGCTAATTATTTGATGTTTGCTATCTTGATACTAGCGTTGTGAAATAATATTGTAACGAGTTTTTCTTCATTATCTATTTCTAACTCGACATCCTCAAGATCAGTTTTTTGGAATGTAGTCATGGAAATAGAATCTGCAAAGTTAATTTTAAATACGTCGCGTTCCTCATCATAAGTGGGATTAAGTGTAAAGAATGGCTCGTCAATATTTACCCCTCGAATATGTTTTGGTGAATTTATACGAATTGACATTATCTTGTAAGTTTTTTCATCGTAAAATACGAGAAGGTAATCAGTTGCATGCTCGGCATAATCATTGGGTTCATCTGTAAAATCTACTATAAGCGCTCTTGTATCATCAAAGTATATGAAACTCGCAACGGGTCTTAAATAAATACAACGTTAAAAAAAATGAAAAGCTCCATATTTATTACAAAATTCGAATAACAAATATTGCAAACCTGTCTTTATCGAAGTAATATTTTGTCAAGGGTTCTTGTTTATCATGTTCTGTCATGATTTTTTTATCACGTTTTGTCAAAACCTCTTGTTTATCATGTTCTGTCATTGTCAAGGCTTCTTGTTTATCGTGCTAAATATTCATGACAAGATGTGGAATAAAAAATAAGGATATAAAAAATAAATCAAATCTTTCAAACTTAAGCAAAATTTCGTACCTTCTTTTTATGTTTAATTTTTTTGAATAATTTTCTATATTACAGGTTGGTTAATATTTATAATTCAGAAATAACAAAAAAGTTCAAGAAAGCTACAGTAGCTTACTTAAATGGATTCATAGACATTCTTATTCAGTACCGACGCGCTAGGGTGTTCAAAATACTAGTAAATCAAACATTAATATGATAAATTTTTTATGAAAATCCGAATTTACTGCGGATAATACCAACTTTCATCTCTTGAACTAGTATAATAATTAATGTAATTTTTTTTTTAAAAGATAGAGCAAATCGTGTACTTTAATGTAACAGAGCCATTTTTTCGATTAAAATTATTTATACTATAAAATGGCGTAAATCGAAAAAAATGGTTCTGTTACATTAAAGTATACGATTTGCTCTATCTTTTAAAAAAAAATTAGACATTAATTATTATACTAGTTCAAGAGAAAAGCGTACTGAAAGTTGATATTATCCGCAGTAAATTCGGATTTTCATAAAAAATTTATCATATTAATGTTTGATTTACTAGTATTTTGAACACCCTACCGACGCGCTGACGCACTATAGAAAGTTATTATAGTCCAAGGCGTCCTTTCTACAGCTACGATCACACGAAAAACTTTATTGTTAGGAAATAACCGTTGAATGATGATTCGATCGGGTTCGTCACTTGTGCAACGTTGAGTGTAGTTATCACGGTTTAAATAGGCAAGTACTACTCCAACAAATTTTGGTTTAAAACGTCTGCTGGTATATGTATTTAATTTTGCTTCTCTTCCCCAATTAAATTGTAAGAATGAATCTTCAAGCACAAACGACCACGCCCTGTAATCCATGAAGTTCACATCATGAAAAATCTGTTTAACGGATATGAGTTAATTTGATTGACTACCCCTCCTATATGCACATCGACCGTGACACTGATTTCGAAAACGTATACGTAGAAACCAGGCAGATTGACATTTATAAAAAATCTATACCTCAACTTTCACAGCTCATATCTCGATGAATTTGGAAGCTAGTTTGATGATTTAATATTCAAAAGAAAGATTAAGTTCTAAGCTTTCTTTTGAATACTGAATCATCAAAATAGCATCAAAATTCATCGATATATAAGTTATGAAAGTTGAGGTATAGATTTTTTTTAAAATGTCAATCTGCCTGATTTCTATTGACGGCAGCCCATATGAATTTGGCCGAATTGGCCGGCCAAAAATATAGTTGGCCGGTTAAATTGCCAACACTGTTAATATCAACCCATTTGAATTGGTTTTAAATCATGTTGATAGTGATATTAACGAGAAATCATATTAAAGTTGATATATGACTGTCGCCAAAAGAAAACCCGACAATTTAAATATAGTCTATATTTAAGTTTCTTTTGGCGACACTCATATATGAGGGAATTTTGATACATAAAATTTCTAAAAATTTGATTTTGTGGCTTTGGTTGATATGTATTTAAAATTTTTTTTTTATAAATATCGATATTGGGGTCTTTGCCTTGAAAATCAAGTATGAGACATATGATTTACTATGTCCGTAACTCGATTTTCAAGGCAAAAACCCCATATATATAACAGACTTCAGACAAAATTAAACTTGCATATAATAGTTAAATAAATTGTTACGTATAGTACATAGTATATATCTTGATATGTATTAGACATGGCATCTATGCTGGTATTTACAGATTTATGTAGTACAAAGTCACGTTGCTGAAGATTTTTGTACTAGACTGATGTTTGTATACGTCAGACTATGATTTGTGATCAAATAACAATGATGGTGCTGTACCAAAATATCTCTATAGCTTTTCGCCCTTTTCTGGGTGTAGTTAGGACACTTTCAGAAAGTTCCGTCGTAAATCAGCATTCGTTAGTCAGCATTTAATATATTATTATTACCAGATACTGCGATTGATCAATTGTAATATGATGAATGATTTAATTCCGGTAGTTAACAAACTCCAAGATGTTTTTAACACTGTTGGTAGCGAAACAGTAGATCTGCCGCAAATTATCGTTGTTGGGTCTCAATCTTCTGGAAAGTCTTCTGTTCTTGAGAACATTGTCCAGCGAGATTTTTTACCTCGTGGTAGCGGAATTGTCACCCGTAGGCCGTTAGTGCTTCAGCTCGTTAATGTTCAAGATTCTGAAGATTCTAAGGCTGTAGAATATGGAGAGTTTTTGCACATGTCAGATCGAAAATTTACTGACTTCTCAGAGATAAGAAAGGAAATTGAAGCTGAAACAGCAAGGGTTGCAGGACAAAACAAGGGAATATCGAGGTCTCCAATTCATTTGAAAATATTTTCACCAAATGTACTTAATTTAACTTTGGTTGATCTTCCTGGTCTAACAAAGGTAATAGACTTTCTTTGTGAATAGTTGGTTAATTTTTAGGCTCAACCTTTCGTGTTTTGTTGAATTCGACGCGTTTAGATTCCAATTGGTAGGTACAATGATTGTTTACTTATCTTATGTTCTGTGTTTAGCATGCTCAATTAATTGTCTCTTCTTTAGGGGATCAGCCAACAGACATTGAGAAACAAACCAGAAGTTTAGTTCTTGATTACATAACAAAGCCGAATAGGTATGTTTTAACATTATTAATATACCGTAGAGTTCAATAAACCGCAATTTTAAATTTCGGTTTAAACTAAAAATATTCACGATCGAAATGAATAAAGTATTATTTTAGCTGTAAGCCCCGCGAATGTTGACTTAGTAAATTCTGAAAGTCTGAAACTAGCAAAACAAGTCGATCCGGAAGGTTAGCATATACCAAAAATTAAAAAGTAATGGAAAACGTTTATCATAATCATTATTTGATTTATGTAGGCAAAAGAACCATTGGTGTTCTAACTAAATTGGATCTTATGGATGCTGGTACAAATGCGCTAGATGTACTTACTGGTCGTGTTATACCTCTTAAGCTGGGCTTTATTGGGGTTGTAAATCGTAGTCAACAAGATATAATAGGTAATAAACCTATGACTGAAGCTTTGAAGGCTGAAAGCGAATTCTTCAAACGACACTCGGCATATCGAAGCATTGCTTCGAGATGTGGGACGCCTTTTTTAGCGAAGATCTTGAATCATGTAGGTATTTGGACGTTATTTCAAAATAAGATATTCAGTAAACGAATCGACATTTTTTCTCCGAATAAATAAAGCCAACACAATTTTGTTGGATCGCACGTGTCATGTAACTTACTTTGAATTAAGATTCTTATGAATCATATACGGGAAAGATTACCGGATATGAAAGCTAAGATTAATGCTCTCATCAGTCAAACTACGCAAGAACTCTTGTCTTACGGTGATCCCGCACTCGATGAAAAGACTAATAAAGTGAGTCATTTAACTTTTTTTTTGTTTTAGCAATAAATTTTTCCTATGATGCAATTTTTTTTCTTTGTATCTGATATGTTCTTCTTTTTACTCGTACAGGGAGCATTAGTATTGAAACTCATTACTAAATTCTCAAATGATTTTGTTTCATCGATTGATGGCACCGCATTAGATATATCGACAAAAGAATTGTAAGTGATAAAATTATTATATGAAAGGCTAGCTTTACATTACTTATTTCCGCGGTTGATGCTGAAATATGGGGTCTCGATTTAAAAACATAAGCCCACATATACTCTTTAAATACAGTTAGACCTCCCTAAATGCATATCTATGTAAAATCTCCCTAAATGCATGCCTTTTTTTCGGCCCAACTTAATATAACACTTATAGATTTTTACCTCTCTAAATGCATAACTTCTGCATGTTTTTAAAAATTTTTACTATTGTATCTAGCCCTAAAAAAAAACATCCCAAAAAAATTTTAAAATTTCATATAAAAATAGGTCCAAATTTCAGCATCAGCCGCGACAATTATTATACTAATTTTAGTAATATATCGTCCTCTTGAAATTCATAGATGTGGTGGCGCAAGAATATATTATATTTTCAATAATATATTTGGTACAGCATTGCAATCTATTAGCCCATGTGGCAATCTTTCGGTACAGGATATTCGAACTGCTATTCGAAATTCTACTGGTCCAAGACCATCTTTATTCGTGCCGGAAATTGCCTTTGATCTTTTGGTCAAGCCTCAGGTTCTTTTACTCGAACAGCCAAGCTTGAGGTGCGTTGAGCTTGTGCATGAAGAGTTGACGAAGATATGTCATAGCTGTGGAAGTCAGGTATTATTTAATATATTATTTTTATTTTATTTATATTAGACAAATAAATGTAATTGTATTCTATTAGGAACTTGGCCGTTACCCACGTTTACATGCCAAACTTATCGAAGTTGTTTCTGATTTGCTTCGTGAAAGACTCAATCCTACTGCGTCATACGTAGAAAGTTTAATCAGTATTCAACGTGCATATGTCAATACCAATCATCCAGATTTCATTGGAGGCGCAGGTGCGATGTCCGATCTCGTAAAGAAAAGTGAGAAGAAGAGGCGAGAATTTGAGAAACTTAATAGACGGGTGAGAAGAAGAGAAGCTATTTACCATTTTATCTGTACATTTTGCTAACGCTATATTCGAAACAGGCAAACATGGGAGGTAACACGACACACATTTCAACATTGAGTGGACCATCAATTTCAAGTAAAGATGACATCCCGGATGGATCACCACTTTCGGATAAAGAATCTAGTGGTTCTAAAGATATAGGCATACAGAATGGTATCAGCAGTAATTCATCGTGGGCACAACGAGAATCGTTTTTGACATACTTCTTTGGGACTGGTAATAAAAGTGACAGAACAGTGTTGCCAGACCAACCATTACCTAATAGAAATGGTACATCCATTAAGACCGGAATAGACATGGGTGAATTGGAAAAAAAATTAGATAATGTATGATACCATAAAATTCTTTTTCTAATAATTTTTTTTTTTTTTTCATGACGCAAAAGATGACACCCTTTTCATTTTAAAGGGTGCGATTATCGATGATGCTATTCATTTGACCGATCATGAAGAAATGGAGATACAGCTGATACGTACGTATACGTCATAATTTTTACTGTATATTGTGTTTGAGTATATTAATAACGATGTATAATATTTATAACGTTTTCATAAAGGATCCCTGATCACATCGTATTTCAATCTTGTACGCAAAACAATTCAAGACCTTGTACCGAAAGCTATTATGCATCTTTTGGTCAATTATTCTCGCGAGTCGGTCCAAAATCGATTGGTATCCGAATTATATAAAGAGGAACTATTTGTAGATTTATTGCAAGAAGATGAAAATTTGGCAAGCAAAAGACAAAATTGTAAAACCATGCTTGATGTTTATAGGAAGGCTTTCGATATTATGAATGAAGCTATGTAACTATATGTACGATATGATGTTAACATCTAAATGCCAAAATCTATATTGCAACATTTATTAGAATCAGCTACAAGTACTCGTTGTATTTCTATTATGAGTTAAATTCGTTAAATACATTATTTGTTAAGCAAGCTTTGTTAATAGAAAATAAATTATCTGTAACAGTCATAGGACAAGTCTACTTGGATGTCGTACTTATTGGTTAAATGAGTTGACTCATCTAAATTTTATATGTAAATTTTATGTAAAAAAAATCAATTAAATTCAATTTATTTAAAGATATAAAGTTTTTTAAATTTAGATTATATATTTAGTATTTAATAATTTTTTTAAAGAAATCGCAATTTTTAACTACAAATAGAATTAAAAATCTTAAAATTGATATGTCGTAAAATTTTGAAATATAGCTTACACTGAAGTCCCGGGCTGAGAAAAAAAAATTTCACTATGCTTATATCGAGAGAATACTGTACGTATGTATTTCGCTATATCAAGTTGGAGTTTAATAATTTCTATATCGAATCTTTACTATAATGAAAGTTGTGAATTGTAGTGGGCATGGGCGTTATTTTAAAATTGGCTCGCGTTAAGCTTAATTCAGGCCAAATTCGAAATATTGCCCATGCTATTTCGAGATTTTATGGTACTGTATTTTTTTGTCTTAAAAATTTAATTTATATAAAAATAATTTTGTGAAATAAAAAAAAACTTTTATTATAAAAATTTTAATTTTAATAGTAGTTAGATTATTAAAATTAGCTTGTAATTAAAGATGCAAATATTATAAAAATTTACAAATTTTAAATTTTAAATATTTTTGAAATCTTAATTTTTTTTTTTTAAGCGATCCTGCTTTTATTCATGTGAACTGTTATATAATTTTTACACCCAAGTGTACAAAATTCCTACAACTTATTGTTCTAACCTAATAAAGACTCACCAAGCATAAATGCCCAATGTGACCTGCTATAACAACTGTTTGTCGACTCAGAGATCATAAACTAACTCATGATTTTGTATTTCAAAGGGTACCCCCCTCGATTATGGACTGGCCATTGTATACTTCATCAGGATCACCAACCTTTTTTTCAACTTTTTTCACCAAAATCCAAGCAGAATAACTATCTATAAGCAAGAACATATATACCACATTTATGAAAAACCAAAAACATTTAGAAAAATGAAAGGAAAATCAGAACCAAAAATTACAAAAAGAAACTATTCTAAATATAATTCCATTATAAATAGACTAGCAAAAAAAGTAAAAAAGAAAAGTTGGCAATCTCGACGAGAAAAAAGAAAAATGTATTGTTATAACCTGTGCCAGGCAAGTATAAAAATTATATTCTTATAGCAACATTGTATATCTCTATTGTAAGGCTTCATCTATACTATTAATTCCTCTTCGACCCTACTATCCCTGGAAGTCTTCACCTGGGTTCTTCTAATTAGGTTTGTCATCATCCCACACCAACTCTTCAGTCTCTTGCGGCCCCGAGCCAAAACTGGTAGCACCATGTCTGCTTATGCCAAACACGTGATTGCCATCTACCATGTCAACCAGATATGGGAATGTAAACACTGTGTAATCTATGCTGATCGTTTGGAGGAGGTAAGCCAAATCCCCACTTTTTGTCGAAATTTTTGGGAGATTAGCAGCAATGGGAGAGAGTGTAATAAAGGAGACCACTTGTATAGGATAAAAGAGTGCAGCTTGAAACCAAAAAGTTTCAAAGTTTACTGTACCCCTGGGTTCTTGAGAAGTCTTAAAGGCTTCACTAACAGAATTTCTTCTACCAAAATTTATACATAATAGCGAGTACTATCTGCCTTTTTCTTCTTTGCGTCTTTGCTTCTGGCTTGCATGTTAAATATAGAAGGGAGTCCCGAGGCAGTTGTTGACTTCTCTAAAAACAACCAAGACCTCTCTCAAACTATAGTCTACAAAACTTCGTCAACGGTAATGATAAATATTACCAGAATTATAATTCACTTCATGTAGAGTGCCACCTATATGCGAAAACATATTGCTTCATCCTTTACAAATCTGGTTTTCAGCTTCTGGCTTGCATGCCAAACATAGCAAGGAGCCCACTATGACCTCGCTACAAACTGTCTTGTAGCTACACGACTCTCCAGTAAACTTTTTTTACTTTTCTTTTCTGTAAGAAGAGTGGTCCAAGTGATTGTCAGGAAGAGTTTTTTTATCTCTTGAAATCTTAATTAAAAATTATTTTTTTTATTTTTTTATTATATTTTTTATTTTATTATTTTATTTTATTTTTTTATTTTTATTTTTTATTTTTTATTTTATTTTTTTATTTTCTTATTTTTATTTTGTAAATATTAAATATACTGTATATAGAAGTAAATAGTATATTTTGGTTTATATATCATGATAATAAATAAATACAAATTTAATATTTTCTAAACTAATTATCTAAAATTTATGCAATAAAGTAAACTATCACTTGTAGTCAGAACATAACTACAGTATTACAAATATTTTACTACTTATTTTTTTATTTAATAATTTAGATTAAGTATATACAGTATATAAATAATTTTAGATTTAGATAGCTAGAGAATATTAGTATTATAAGTAAGAAAGAAAAAATATATATATAAAAAAAATTATAAATGGTGACTCCCATATGATCAACCAATCATTTTTTAGATTGGTGATCATATAAATGAGCTGCCATTATTAGAAATAAGGCAGGTTGATATTTTAAAAAAAATCAATATCTTAACTTTTACAGCTCATATCTTGATAAACTTTGAAGCTATTTTGATAATTTAGTATTCAAAAGAAAGCTTAGATTGTAAGCATTTATTTGACTATTAAATTATCAAGATAGCTTCAAAATCCATCAATATATAAGCTGTGAAAGTTAAGGTATTGATTTTTTTTAAAATATCAATCTGCCTTATTTCTATTGATAGCAGCCCAAATGATCTGTTTTTATTTATTTTTTTATTTTTATTTATTTTTAAATTTTTTTTAACATGAATATTTTTTTTCTTAGTTGTTTAGAATCTTCACTCAAGTGTGCTAGAGTCATCACTAAAGTCATAGCTAGAGCCATTGTTGAAGTCTCAAAACAGTTGTTATTTGGTACACTCTTCTGGTAAGTTTGTTGTTTTTTAAAGTTAATTCAGTAGGTTTATCATTTTTTATAGATTTTTAAATAGGTTCTTTATAGTGAGTTGTTTTTCGATAGTTTTTTTCTAGAAGTTTGTAATCTTTTGGTGGGTTCTTGCCAATTTTCAATAGTTCTTCTAGTAAGTTCTTTAGTAGCTCTTTGTCGTTTTCGATAGGTTCTTCGGTGGTTCTTTATTATTTTTTGATAGGTAATTTTGTTGTTTTGTAATAGATTTATTTTTTTGTCTCTTTGTCAATTTTCAATAGGTTCTTTGGTAAGTCTTTGGTAGTTCTTTGTCAGTTTTAGTAGGTTCTTCTGATAAGTTCTTTGGTAGTTCTTTGTCATTTTTCGGTGAGTTTATTCAGTAGGTTCTTTGTTTCTTCATTAATTTTCAGTAGATTCTCCCAGTAAGTACTTTGGTGGTTTTTCATTATTTTTTAGTAGATAATTTGCTATTTTGTGGTTGATTTGTTCTTTGTCTTTTCATCAATTTTCAGTGGTTTTTCTTATTATTTTTCAGTATCTTTTTCATTATACTTTAGTGAGTTTTTCAGTAAATTTAGTAAATTCTTTATTGTTTTTAAGGATTTTTCCAGTAAATTCATTAGTTTTTTTATTGGTTTTTTCTGTAGATTTCTTTATTTTTTAGTTTATTTATCACCATTTTCATCCTGTTTTTGTTCTGTTTTTCATTTTGTTTTTGTTTTTTTTTGTTTATTTTTCTTCCTATTTTTGTTCTGGTTTTGTTTTGTTTTCTTCATATGCATTTGATTAAAAAAAAATTAAATTAAATTAATTAAATTAATAAAAAAAAACTTAAAAAAAAATAAAATAATAAAAGATATAATTGACTTTGATTAGTTAATCACAGAGTTTTATGGCAATAGATCGTCATAAAATAATATATATATATATATATATATATATATTAATAAAATTGTAATAATAATAAAAATAGAGAAGAACTCTTTTTGACAATCACTTGTACCAAAATTTCCTACTGAACAGAAGCAAAAATTTTGTTAAAGAAGGAGAAGGCACTATGCGGTAGTTTTTGTAAAAATTAACCTTTCTTTTTAGAGGACTCCTTTGCATATTTGGCATGTAAACTAAAAGCGTTAGGACCAAAATAATAGGCTAATAAATGCTCTTGTATACAAAATTTTGGGAATAGTGGTGCTCTGACAAAAGTGAGGCCATATCATCGACGAAGTCAAGTATAGATAACATAATAAAAGAAGAACAAATGAGCTTCTTAAATCACTTCTTGAAAAACTTGAAAGTACTTGCAACCATATACTCTCTACTATATTTCTGCTATTTTGGAGTTTTTTTTAGAAATTTCAGCCAAAAAGTAGAAAACTGGTGTACTCCCTTCAAAAGATTAGCAGTGTTTACTCTTTTCAAATTAGGACACGTCTACTGAAATAGGACCTGCTACAAGCTAACTTGAGTACTACTTCTCAATTAAGCAATGACGGACTATAAGAAATTGAAGGATCACATGTAAAAACTTCTAGATATTAAACAATTTTTTTTCTTTTTTTTTCTTTTTATTATATATAGTGTTAAAGTAGAATTTTTCTTTCTATACAATCTATATAATTTATATAGCCTGGCACAGGCAAAAATAGTATTATTATAGCTGTCTTCTTTGCAGCCTTTTTTTTCTTTTTTTCTTTTTCTTTGGTGTATTATAATTTTTTTGTTTAGTTTAGATTTTCCTTTTTTTTTTTAATTTTATAAATTTCTCATTGTTCTTGCAGTAGAGTTCTTCTACCTAGGAGGCTAGGAGAAAAAGAAGATTGGAAAAAAAGGCAGTTATAACAGGCTAGTAAACCAGGACAGTGATTCGAGGCAAGCCTTTTTGAGATAGATTGATCCAAACTAGGGAGCCTAAACTCATCTTTGGCAGATCACATATAGGTGCTAAGTTAGTATTTAATTATGCAAAGTAACCAAGTGAGCCATATTTCAGTTTTTTTACCCTTGAGGTATAGTATAACTTATTAATTTTAGAATTAGTAAACTTCATTAATAAAGCAGGGCATATGATATGGCCATCAAAAAAAAATAAAATAAAAAAAATAAAAATAGAGAATATTTTTATAGTACTATAGCATTATAGTCAATTAAAATTTAAGATCAGGTATAACAAAAATAAAGAATTTTTAAAAAGTCAATTATAGCTCAAAATTTTATCTATGAAACTACTTTTTAAGCTTTAACAAAAAAAATTCTTTACAAAATTTTACTATAAATTTCATTTAACTTTAACTTTTAGTTTTTATTTTTACTCTAATATTAAAAGAATTAAATATTGTTTGTTTTGATTTATATATTACACTAATCTTTAATATAAAATAGTGCTATAGTATTATAAAGAGCTATAAAAATATTAATAAAAGAGAAATAAAAAAAATAAAGTAAAGTTAAATATTTAGAAATTATAATCAATAATACTATTATAATATACTAAATTTAACATACTATTAGTAAAGATTAAATATATGATTTTGCAATACTATATACTTTAACTACTACACTATATTAATTTTTAAAAATTTAATTTGAATAAGATTTATCAATAGAAATTATGAATTTAAGTATAGTTTTGTTAATTAAACTTATAGAAAATACTGTATAATATATAAAAGTAAGTTAGTAAAAAAGTGACAAATCATTTTTAATCAACAACTATCTAATTAAATTTGCTAAAAAATTTTTTAATTTAATCTTAAAATTATATAGAATTAAAATAAAAAAAATTTATTAAATTTAATATAATAATTGCTTAGTTATTGAAGCTAAAGTTAGAAAAATTTTTATTTAAAAAAAATTTGGTTCTTTTTTATTGATTTACCTCTATATATTGTTTTTAAATTAAGGGTAGAGGGTATATAGATCATTTCTCATATGATTTTGATAGTACAATAAAATTTATATGGAAATTGATAATGTGCTACTAATAGAAGTGAATTATTACTATAGCAGATCGCACTTGAGCACCATTACAAGCAGCCGAGTAAGTCTTTATTGAAGAGTAGAAGGGTAGAAGGCATTAAGTTAATTGCAGGCTTTTTGTTCAGAAACTATGTATTTAGATTACGCACTCCTAATACAATAAAGGCAGGATTGCAAATTAAAAAAAAAAAGATAATGTGCTACTAATAAAACTTTTTATAGTTACAATTAATTTTAGCCAAAATTTTATAAAATATAAATAAAATAATTTATTTAGAGAATTGATATTGCCACCCCTCACTTTTGCTAATACCACCCCCACTTGCCCAGAACCGGTCTCCAACCCTTATTGCATGACTTCAGAGCGTTGATCACGTGATGCGCATAAAGATTAAAATTCATGTGACCTGCATAGATATTACATGAATTTCGTTATCAGTTATGCATATAGTGATTATCAAATTTTATCTACTATATTTGACTAACTAAAATCTCTGAGTGTACATACATACGTAATCATTTCTTAGATAAGTAACATATAAGGAATATCTTTACTGCTACTTAATACTTCAATACAACAGGTTTTATCTAACAAATCTATCTCTTTAATAATTTATTATCGTTATTAATGAACTATTATAAAATAAAGTACATTAACAAATAAATTCAAGCTAAAAATGTCATAACGATATAATAATAAAAATTTAAAAAACCTAACGTTAGTACACATGAGTATCGCAGTATTTCTAATTTATATAGTGTCATACTTGCCCTCATTACAAAGAATAAAATGCCTACAATAGAACTTAGAACAGTTAACGAATAGCAGCTATTAACCAGTAGCAACTCCGATAGTCACCAACTAAGTTTTTATTGCTCACTATAGCAAGAAATTTTTAGATCTTTGTTAAGAATTAAGTGTAAGTATTTAGATAAAATGTTGCTCTCTATTTTCTTTTTACCATCTAATCTATAAGCTAATTATTGGAAACTACAATTCTTATATAGAACAAAGTAGAAGAAATAGTGAAGAGTGAATATTTTCTCATCAAGAAGAAATTGATGAAGCTTGAAAAAAAACAAGAAAACAAAGATAAAAGCCGTCAGCAGCAAATTAATATAATCCTTCCGGAGACAACCTTTAATTCTAATAACTCAGCTAATTCATTTATTTTGACTTACGTATATACGTATATAAATCGTCAATTATACAGTAGCTAGTATATATGCATTAGCATTTCACAGCAGCACATACATGATTATAAAACAAATTCTAACGCTAATTTAAGTTGATGATTCAGCCTGTAGACAAAAAATTTGTATGTTAGGTAAAGTATATGTATACATGTTAACAAAGCAAAAGAAAAATTTTTTTACGAACAAAATCAGTATTAGGGCAAGTTCAAGAGTTATGACTAGTTTGATGGCATGTGCCATATTGCCTTGTCTGCTTTTCAACATGCTCGAATTTAGACAAGTCTCTCTGTGTTGTTCTCTTGTTTTTGTTTCTTGCGCCAACTGGTCTTCCTTATAGTTTCTTAGTAACCGGAGTTTTTAGCATGATAGGTGGAGTATTTACAAGCTCTTCTAGCTGAGAGTATATAATTAATTGTTGATACGATGGCCAGAATTGGTACCTTTGTGTGAGAGACTGCAAGAAGAGCTGGAGATTGGTGTGATCATTATTGACAAAATCTGTGGGTTCCAAAAATTCTATATAACGGCCTTGAATCCACTAGTGTTCATAGATATTAGCTTTTTGTAATTTTTGATTAGCTTCTAGGTATTCGTGAATTATGTGTGAACAAGGAAGCCCCATCGTAGATCTAAAAGTACCTGTGCAAGGTTTTAAAGGTGAATCTGGGGTTGCACTTGACACTTTGATTAATTCATCATGTATTTTATTTAAGGTGAAGACAGAGACATGGTGTAGAAGAGGTTCAAAGAGAAAAACCCAATGAACATGTCGTATTTTTATACGTTAAGAAGAAATTGTTGCACAAATTTCTCTTGCTTGAGATTCCACTAGTAATACAATTTTGCGGTGCACTGATTCAAGATTACCTGTGGGTAGAGATGTAAAAACGGATTAAATAATTGAGAATGAATTTCAAGATATATTTAAGCTTTTTTTTTTTTTTTTTTTTTTTTTCTATATATACTAAGTTATTTGTAAATTAGTAATTATAATTTTAAATTGTTGTTTATTGTTACTTCTATCTGTAGATGACTGCAAACATCTTTTAAGAGCAGCATGCGCTGCTTCTACTTGTGAAGTTACTGTATTACCAAGGTGTAAGTAATCATTAGTCCAGGCAGAAACGAAACGTTTCTTATGAGAAATTTAAGTCTCTTGAAGGTATTTTAAGACTTCGGGTTTGCTCTTGTAATATTGTAAAAATTCATTTCATTTGGTAGCAAACTCTTGTTCGGTATTAAACATTGCTACTATTTGCCACATTCTTAAGAATTCTGTCCAATTTTCTTCATTGATAAAGTATCGCTTACATTTTGCTAATATGTTTTTATTAATGTGCCACATATATAGGATATGCTGAGTATTGGGAAAAACCTTGTCAATGGCTTTCATTAATGCCAATTCCCGGTTGATAACAATAACTTTAGGATGAGACAATTTGTTAAAAATTTTTGATATACATATCAGTGCCCATTTATAATCCTCTTCTGTCTCTTTACTTAAAAAAGCAAAACAAGAAAAAAAAGTGGTGTTAAAGCTTGATACACCCACAATATTTATTAAGGGCATCTTATATCTGTTCATTTTGTATATGCAATCAACTAATAAAACAGTAGGGTAAGTATGAGTCAAAGCTATGAATATTCTGTAAGCAAAAAAAAAGGTGTGTTATGCGGTTTTGGTGATCACATCGGTATTCAAACTCGAAGTCAGATTCTTGTAACTCATCGAGAAGGGCTTGAACCAGTGTATGACTATTAAGTCTTTTTTGACAAATAGAATACATGGCATTGTAAACTGTTTTAGATATAGCCATTGAAGATTGATTATTCTGATATATGGTTGACAGAATTTCACGGGGGCGAGAACCAGCAGCAGCCATTTGTTTAACAATTTCTTTTTGCTTAACATTTAATCTTTTAACAATAGGATGACCAGACATATCGGTTGACGCCTCATGATTATGTTCAGGGTTTAAAACTGTAAGGTACCAAATATTTTTGCGCCTGGCCCCAGAAAGCTCAAAAAGACAATTTATAAGTCTTGAAGCTGTCTTTCTATGGCGTGTATTATCTGTTAGATTTAATCTGTTCCTATAGACACCACTTCTATCACACCCTAAAGTCATATTTTTTATTTCACTATGTCTATCCGATCGTGATCTTTTTATAGTTACAGCATATCCTTAAGTTTTGACAAAGGCCCGAACATATTTCAGAAGTTTGTAAATTGATTAGGTGAAGGTGGTTGCATACTTAACTATGAGATAAGGTGGGTTTTAATAAGTTTATATGATTATTAAAATGTTTTGTATTCTGATTTTTTGGGAATATTAAACAAACAAATAGTGTCCAAATTTATATTTCAATTTTCAAACGCGCAAAAAAAAGAGAAAGACAGATGTGTATCCTATAATCAACACTGTATTTATTTTTCAAAAATTTATTACATCATAAGTGCATCATAAGTGCATCATAATTACATAATTATTTCTACCATCGCAAAGTAATGCAACTCGAAGATCGTTCAATGTAATACTGTAATATAAAGGTAATATTTTATTTGAATCTATATAGACTTTGGTTTCAGTTTGAAATTATGATTTTTGCCACAGGAAATTAACATATATTCTATAGTTAGGTTAGAGTTTAAGTATAATTACTATAATAATGCGCAGAGTATTATTTCTTGAATTAAGCTTAATTTAACCTGAAATTTGTAATTTCAACCCTGCGTGTTATTTCGAGGTAATATGGTAAAAAGTATAAGCGAGTTTTGTCAGGATTTATAATTTTCAAATTGAGAACTTTAATTTCTAGTTTTAGCTTTGGTAGCGGTGACTATTGAACCAAGGCAATTTGGATAACAGCAAGTTATAATATTTTTTTATATTTTCTATTATTATTAAGGAATTAATATTTAATATACTACACTTGTCTTTGATTTATAATATCTTAGGTAACCGGAATTAAATGATTTTAGATAAATAATATCAGATTTCACTATCTGATCGATATATATTGATATCACTTTCAAATTCTGTTAATTAAAATCTACAAGTCTTAGTTTTGCCGATCATACCTTTTTTTTATATTAATTCTAAATTATACTTAATATATCTTAATATGCACAACTAAAAAGTACAAAGATTTAGAAATTTATTGGTATTTAATAGTTTCAGTATTTGTTATTTAATTTCGCTTAACCTACAAACAATAAAGAATGGTTATTAACCTAAGTACATAATTAAAATAGCTATAAATGTTTACTGTTCAACTTTATTTATTCACATTAATATAGGTTTTATTTAATGAATATTTGTTATTTGAATTTGTTTAATCTCTATTTATTGTGCAAACTCTTATAATCATGTTTTTTATACGTTATTATATAAGTACAACAATCTCAGATATAAACTAAATTAACCAATAATGACTTGTAAAGCATATCACATGCATGATTAGGTCATGCGATAAAGTTTACTGTTTTGTTGTGTGACCGATATCTTTAATTATTCACGTTGGTATAGATTTTATTTTATGAATATTCACTATTTAATTCCACAATTAGTCTGTGATTAAAAATAAAATATTTATTATATAATTTCATTTGTTCATGTTATGAATTATATATCTTCGTTATCAATAGTAGAGTTTAAATTCGGTATGAAACTGATAATACTCCTCTCCCCGTTGGTAGATTTTATGTCAATTAGATGTTGTATGAACGTGTTACACCTATCACGTGAATTTCGGTCTTTACACGCATCATGTGATTAACGCTCCGAAGTCATGCAATAAGGGTCGGAGACTGGCTCCGAGCAAGTGGGGTGGCATTAGCAAAAGTGAGGGGTGGCAATATCAATTCTTTTTATTTATTATAGTAAAATTTTAAACTATTATATTATTTAAAAAAAATATACTTATATATATCACAAAGTTTTTTTTGGGTTGGCTTAAAATTTTCTGGAATTACACAAAATTGCCAAATTTGGTTGGCTAATTTATATATTAATTTTATTAATAAATTTTTATATTTAATCTTTAAAATTTCATATCTCACTGAGTTTTTGACCAAGTTTAATGATTTTACTATTATTAGAATCAGAAAAAACCTGCTTTACAAACTTTTTTTTTTTTTTTTTTTTGTTTCAATTATAACCACTTTATTATATCTAAACAGTTAAGTATATTACAAAGCAGTATAGTAGCCTAGTCTATATATTTCTATATATCCCAGATCTCTCTCCTGCAGTGTTGCAGTTTTCAAATCACTATACCCTCCATTCGTATATAAAGCATCACATGGCTGCTCTAAGATGCCTATATGTAACTATCTAGCCACTGATTTACCTCCTCTTTAGCCCCTAACTTGCTAGGAGGTTCCCCTCTGGATCAACAGAAGGCCGTGCTCACCTATTTACTAGGGCACTTGTTTTACTTATATACCTTACCCAGACTTCAATAATTTTATACCATAGCTTGACTCATGCACTTGGGGTTAGAGCTAACCATTAAACCCCTTGTAATTAACTTTAGTACTTGTTATACTGCTGCTACTGGATTCATATCTCAAGCTATCTTTTAGGATGCTGCTATAACCTGGTCTGTATCTTAAACCACAACCTTCCCAAATTAGTTGACTATTACTTACTCTTTGCTCTTGTCAAGGTTCACAACAATCTCCAATACCCACATTTGGTACTGTTTTCTTATTCAGATTCTTTATCGGTCTCTTGCTTACTTCCAGCTAACAACCTAGAAGGGTTGGTCTGCTCAGGCTTTAAGTGCCTAAAGAATGCTTTCTTCTTGGTCCATACTTTCAAAGCATATACCCTTTTCCTTCAGTGTAACAGAACCTGCGGTTCAGCTAGTATGTCCTCCACCATTAGAATCTGGTTGCTTGGTTCTCTAATCTCAGACTTCAGTTTGAATTCAGCCCTTATGCGGTACTGTCATAGATTACTGCTACTTTTTAACTCAGGACTTCCCAAATAGGTTTTCGGTTATTCCGGTTTCTCAGATTTATTACACCAAAGCTCCCATAACTAGATAGTGTGATCAAGATTACAGATTTAATTCTAGATTCAACTGATAACCAACAACCATTAACCATAATGCAAGTCTATTTTCCAAAATTTATTGTCTATGAGATTTGAACTCTAGATTTGCTACTTGGAGAGGATGAAAACTAAACTACTACACTAAGTCACCACACCTCAATCTTTACAAACTTTTCTTAAGAATTAAAATTAGTTTATTTAATACTATTTTTTATAAAATTAAGTATAAAAAAAATATACTATTAAGTTTATATATAATATTAAAATAGTACCCTCTACTCTTAAATTTGTTTAGAGTTTTTATTAAAGTGCAAAAAATAAACAAAAAAAAGTATATAGAAAGGTTTATTAGAGTTGTAGGACTTTACTATTAAAAATAATTCAAATCTCTTTTTGTTTTAGAATAGTTAGCATAATAGCAACTTAAAAATAAATTGAATTGGATAATCACTATACTAGCTTCTTTAAAACAAAAAAAAAATTTGGATTATTTTTAATAGTAAAGTTTTACAACTTTAATAAAACTTTCTATATACTTTTTTTTTGTTTATTTTTTATAGTTTTATTTTTTTAAAAAATACTTTAATTGGTAATCTACCAGTAAACCAAAAAGTGATTATAGTAAAATGTAATTCAAAATTACTTATAAAAATTGGAGGTCTTTAAATATAGCATACACATATCTAAAACTTTTTTTTATACTAGTTAATCACTTTTCTAACTTAAGAGACTTTTGTAGAGCTTGTTAAAACATATCTAATATAGTTAGAGTGTTAAAATCAGCTTGGTGAATTCCAAAATATCTTTAAAAAATATTTTTTTTACTATGTAAACTTCTTTGCAAACAATACTATTATTGTGAAAAAGTTTATATAGTAAAAGAAACATTTTTTAAAGATATCTTAGCATTCACTAAGCCAATTTTAATGCTCTAATCACCATTAGATGTGTTTTAACAAGCTCTACAAAAGTCTCTTAAATTAAAAAAGTAATTAACTTAGTATAAAAAAAAGTTTTAAAATACGCATACGCCACATTTAAAGACCCCTAATTTTTATAAGTAATTTAAGTCATATATTACTATGATCACTCTCTAGTTGACTGGTGAATTACCAATTAAACTATATAAATAATATAAAATTAAATTAATTGATTAAATTTATTTTTTTTCATTGTTTAATACTAATGTTTTGCTCTTTTGTGTTTTATTACTTTTGAGTTTTTTTAGTAAATAAATTTATATTAATATTAAATAAATTTTTGTTAATTTGTCAAATATTACTATATATATATATTTTTCCTTTAATAACTTCGCATTAATTTATTAGAAACTTTAGCAATTTACAAAATTTGTAACAACTAACTATCTAAATTTACGGATTAGGCAAAACCCGGCTGCTATAAAAGTGCCCAAGTATAGTTATCGCACTGATATTGCTAACAAGCTCCACATATAGTAATACCTATATTTAAAAACCTGCTATAGCTTGGTACTCAGCTACCTATGTTCGAACCAATTATATTTTACCTTCCTTCTAGACTTATTTCACCAATATTCGAGCAAAATATATTTTCTCCTATTTCTGCATAGCACAAACATATATGCCAATTTACAAAAGAAAGCCTTCTTTTAAGAGCCGATCCTTTCTTTCGAGTTATCCTACCTTAAATTTTGGTAATATTTTCCTGAACTCAATCCACTTAAATTCCAGCAGATTATATATATTACCTCCTACTTCTATATAAGACTAACATATATGCCAACATTATAAGGAAAGATATATTTAAAAAAACTCTCTAAAAGCTCCCTCATAATTGAAAAAAATAGAAATTGTTCTAAAGAAGAAAACAAAAACAAAAGAAAAAATAAAACAAATAGAAAAAAAGAAAAGGGAAATCTAAACCGAAATGAAAACAGATAAAACAAGCAGAAAAAAGAAAAAATTAAGCGATCCGAATACACTATTATAACCTGTGCCAGGTGATTTAAAAATTATATACCAGATGCAACATCTGTATATCTCTGTTGTAAGAATAAAATTCTCTCTGACCCATTTCTGAATCTTTCTAATAACCTAGTCCATATCTCAAACCAAGTGCTGCTGCTATACTAGGATCTGACTCTCCATATATGGCATCAACAATGACAAAGATCACGATATTTCCATAAAGGTGCCATCATTCAGGTACTCGTATCTCAAGCTACTTGGTGCTGCCACCAGAGATTTCTTTTTTGACCAGAACTCGTTCCAGGGCCCATGCACTGTATTTGTCTCCAAATACGTGGTTGCTATCTACCGGTCCATCTGGATTTGGTAAGTAAACAATGCCAATTTTTTGGAGGGGGTAAGCCAAATCCCCACTTTTTGTGAAAAATTTTGGAGACTAATAGAAAAACGACAAGAGGTAAAGAGGTACCACTTGAGCTTTAAACCAATTTAAAAGAGTGTAAGTTTTCTTTTCTACAGTTAAAAACCCATCGTCCAACACCTGCTTAACATTTTTCCAGTGAGTGATAAACTCTGGGCTTGTCGGCAGGTAGCGTATGAGAACTACCTCTAAACGACAAGTGCCGAGACTTTGCA
>CAJVPY010000385.1:0-27893 GCA_910591965.1 Dentiscutata erythropus | reverse complement strand
TATTTAGGGGATCTTGTATATGAAATTTTATAGTGTTGCAAAAGAAAAACATGTAATTCTTATTAGATGAAGAATTACCGTTACAGGTTTTCCCTTTGCGGCACTTATTTATTACTGTATATCGGTTTATTGATCTTGCTATTTTTTTAAGTTATTAAAATATATGTAGCAATTTGGTAGAATTAATTCGTAACTGGTAAACATAATTTTGGTAGAAGTAATTCGTAACTCTGTTATACATAATCTTGGTAGAATTGGATTAATTTGTTCTGATATTTGGTGAATAAAATTCTAGTAATTCTTGCAAAAATAATTCTGGTAGAATTAATCCGTAACTTTGGTAAACATTACTCGATGATGTACAAAGTTACGTTTTTGATGCAATTTATTTATTAAAATCAAGAGAGTAACTTCGAACCTTTGTCGCACGTGACAAAGTTCGAAGTTACTCATTTGATTTTAATAAATATATTGCATCAAAAACGTAACTATTGTATGGTAGATGGAAATAGATAATCGATATCAGAAAAGTTGAATGATTGTTCAACCCCTTAATATGATAGTTGACAGAACACCCACCATTACAGGCAACAAATAGTAACACTAACATCACATGAAATACTTTAAACGTATACCTTTTTATGAAGTTGTTATTCTCAACTGGCTAACTGCTCTTACGAATTTTCCCGTGACTTATCAAGATGCTATAAAAGGTTTTAAAAATAGTGTTATAGACTCTTATAATGAATCTGAAAAGAAGCACATATTTAGACGATTACAGGTCAGTGTCAGTTCATTTAATTATAAATGTCTGTTGAGCTGATGAAAATTTTTACAAGTTGCTATAGAACGCAAGATATTGGTGACAAAATTTTTTTTCTCAAATAATGGTTGTGAGCCTTACAGTTTAGCCAACCGAACCACCTTTCTTATCTCAATAGTTCATGGTTATGAGCCTTACAGCTCAACCAACAAGCCACTCTTTTAAATAGTTTATAGTCGTGAGCCTTGTAGCTTAACCAGCAAACCGCCCTTTTAAATAACTCATGGTCATGAGCCTTACAGCTCAACCAGCAAACCACCTTTTTAGATAACTCATTGTTATAAGCCTTACAGCTCAACTATCAGAAAATTCAAAGATTTTCTTTTACTTTATTGGAATATTGAATTTTCCTAAGAATTCGATTAGCAACATCTATTAGAGTTTCTTTTTTACTAGATGAATACACTTTATTATAGTAATAATAATTATTAATAACTCATTTATATTTAAGCATGAAGAACTATTTGTGAAGAAGATAATTTTAAAAGTTCCTTTTCTAAAAATGCGCAGGATATTTGTTGATTAAAGCGTTAAGTTGACTAACGTTAAATATTTTACCCTTTTTTTTATAAATTAACAAAAAAAAAAAAATTAACAAGGTGATTATTTTAGCTTTTTTAAAAAAAGTGCATGCCTCTGTCATATCTTTAAATTCAAGACTTAAATTAGATAATAAAGTGTTTTCACTATAGAAGTATGCAAATGCTTTCCAAAATTCAGAACCATGTCGATTATGTATATTATAGCAAAATACCAAAGAAGTCAAAATATTATTTTTATACAGAGAATCTATTACTGCTTTTGAGCTCTCATAATCAAGCTTATCATTCAATAATTTCAAAGAAGTTAAGGTACTATTTTTGATGAGAATGCTTGTTAATGCATTCACCCCTACATAATTGAGTCTTGTTACACCTATTTCTATTTCTTTTAGTCTTTTGTTTGTTCATAGAATCATTTTTATCAAAGTATTTGTGATTGAAATCGAAATATAATCTTTGTTAATTTCTTCTTGTCTAAGCCATTTCTTAACGCCAAGATTTAAATCACGATCATCTACTTTTTTTAATATAACTTAAATATTTAAATAATAGTTTTGCAGTATTTGGAAATTTAAATTTAAATGGAATCAATAGTGCTTGTTCTTTAGTATTTAATCCTAATAGAAATGTTCTGATAATTTTCGCACTTGTAAGTTTAGGTTGGCACCATAATATAGAAATTATGATTCTACACCATTGACGATTTACAAGAAGGCATGAAAATAAATTTTTATAACTATAATCATTTAGTAAGTATTCAAATATTTAATAAGATATTCATTTGGTAAAAGGATCATTTTAAAGAATGCTAATTTTGTTGTTTAGAAAATTTAGATTATTTCAAATTGAACAGAGCCCATATTTATAATATTTGGAATTAATGTTTTTAACTACTCGGAAAAGAGAAATCATATTATTTTTAGAAAATTTTCACATATAATCCAAAAGAATTTACTAAAAAGAATTGAATCATTTCTTTGTTTAGAAGTATTATTGTGAAAATAGTTTTTCATATTTAATCATATAAAATCTTCTTATATAGAATTCCAGATTAAATCTTAACCACTCGGAGAATTTTTTGTTCAAAATTAGTTCAAATATTTATTAAAAAATTAAATTAGTCAGTTTAAAATAAAGTACAGCATATTAAACAAAGAAATGGAGCTAAATTATGCGTAGGAAGCATCTTTGTTTAGTTACTTTTATATTTATAATCGAATATCATGCGTATCACTTAAAATATTTAGAGAGGAAGATATAAAGTGTATTTTTATAGTTTAACTATAAAAACTTTTGAAGAATTTCTTGTCTTACACATTCTTAATAAAGCATAAATTCTAAAAATAGTTTTTTTTTAACTAAAAGTATTAATACATAAATACAAAAACATGTAGCAAATAATTTTAAATTACAAATTGCCACATTTAGGTGATAGTACACATAAAAATCATTCTGGTAGAAGAACAAGTATTATAGAACTATTTAGTATTGAAGTACCTGAAAATACTAGTCATGCAATCAGTAGACACAAATCTTAGGGTGGATACTATGCCTATGCCAAACCTACAGATAATCATAAAAGAGAAGCATTAGCAAGCGTTCTTAACAAGTTGATTACAACTGCACATGGACTTTGTTCATAATTCTTGTTAGCCATCAATAGTAACCTATTCGTTATTCGTAGAAACTAGAAAAGGTATAGCTTGAATAAATTAATAACTCAAGAATATTCTGTTCAAAATTGTTCTTGTTTCAAGAATCATTTACATGATTATGCCTATGCTGCTTTTAAATTACTCAAGGATATTAAACAAAGAAATGGAGCTTAAGCTCTTTTTTTAGTTATAGAATAATTATTCTGTTTAGAATCAATAGACTTTATTAATGACGTATAACAAAATCCAAATTGGAATTCTTCGAAAATTTTTATAGTTAAATACTTTCATTTTCCTCTCAAAAGTTTTAAAAAATAATCTACAGTGAAGTGATATGTATAATATTCAACTAGATTACGATTAAAATATAAAAGTGGCAACTAAGACTATTCTATATGCCATTTCTTAATTTAATTAAATTCTTGAAACAAGAGCATTTTTGACTAAAAAGTTCTTGCACTTTCTGGGTTGTTGGATTATTCACTCTGTACCCAATAAAGATTTGATTTGGAATTCTTTCTTTACAGACATTAGAATTCCAAATTGAATCTAATTAGTATCGATAAATTAACCACTTTTCAAGAATACTTTGTTCAAAATTGGTTTGTTTTAAGTTATGCGAAAAGCCTACGCTTTTAAATTAAGTAAGAAAAAACAAAAAAATAAGCGAAAGATTGGACCCGGTTAGTATAATTAAGTAATGGCATAAAATAGAATAAGCTATTTAATGACGTATAAATAGAAGTATTACCTATATTGAAAACCACTTGGAAATTTGCAAGAATTTTTTGCTCAAGACTTGTTTCAAAAATTAATCATTATGTAATTATGTGAAAAGTTTGTGCTGCATATTAAACAAAGAAGTATGCATAGGGATCGGATCTATTTAGTATAATTAAGTAATGTATAGAATAGATATTTAATTGCGCGAATTATAAGCACAAGATATTAAGCAAAACAGTACAGTTTTCGTGTTCATTTTGACAGCTGCTCAGTTACTTTTTGTCTTAGCGTCTAAAAAATTCTAGGGTTTTATCTAGAGATGTGACATGTAGAGATATTAATAAATCTATACATTTGCTTTAGGTAATGTGAGTAGAGATTATAAATTAGAACCTTTTACTTTTTTTTCTTAATAAACTCGGTGTGAAATATAATTCAATATCAGTATAAATCATGTGTCTTAATACTGTGATAATTTAATAAACTGGTTTTTATAGTTAAAAGAATAATTACAAATGAAAAAATTATTTATTGTTCAAAACATTTTCTATTTAAAATTCATTAATATTTGAAGACTTGTTGAATATCACGCGTATCATTGCTATTAAAATATTTGAGAGTATGATGGAAAGTCTATTGATTCTAAAAATAGTTTTTGCCTGATATTTATTTTGAGTAAATATTATGTAATTTCTTTGTTTCAAGAATTTATAGAAAATCCATACTCCTCAATTTGTCTAAGACCAAAAAATATTCATCGCCATATTTAACTTATTTGTATCCATTCAAGATCTCTTTCTAATACATATTATGTTTAAAAATTTTTTTCATGCCCATCATTATCATTTAGTATTAATTTAGATGATTTTTTGTATAAAAAGACGTCATATCTGATGAAACATTATAGAATTCCTATATGGATTTCTTTACGTATCATTAATAAGATGATAATAGTAATAGAATGAAAATTTTTACATGTTATTACAAAATCTGTATAACTCGGACTTTTGCCCAAATGGTTTATAGGTGTCTGTCTGGCTGTATTCATGAAAAGTGCACTTTCGAGTAACAAAAAGAATATTCATTTTCTTTGTTTCAAGAATTTATGGAAAATTCATTCGGAGTTTTAATGTAAGAAACAAATGGTATAAGACAGTTAAGTATATTCCAGACAATACTAAAAAGAATTAGGATAAAAGACCGAATAAGTAAGAAGCAACAAGACATTCTCTTACTAATACTAAGTAAAAATTTTCTTTGCTTATCAGTATGTTTAACCATCGAAGCCCATATTTTAGAAAATTGCATTTTAAATTGACTTTTTGTTTCAATGTAATTTATGTATTTTTTGCCAATCGGAATATATCACGTACACTTAATTCATCAAATAAAAGACTAAACAACGCGTAGCATTGCTTTTAAAATATTTGAGAGTAAAATGGAAAGTCTATTGATTCTAAAAATAGTTTTTGCCCAATATTTATTTTATTTGAGTAAGTATAATAATTTATGGAAAATCTATACTCCTCAATTTGTATAAGACCAAAAAATATTCATCACGTTAATTAATTTATTCGTATTCATTCAAGATCTCTTGCTAATACAAATTATTAAAAACTTTTTTCATGCCCATAATTATGCGCATTCATTTCTTTGTTTAATCCGTAATTTAATTAGTCTTTCCAAGTAGTTAATCTTTGAATAACTTATTCATATTCTACAAAATAAAGCAAAGAAAAATACAAATAAGTCTATACTATTTTCATCTTATAAACTTTATTAATGACACGCGTAAAGAAATCCATATTTGAATTCTATATCGTAAAATCTTGAAATAGCAGGCATAGGCGTTAATTCAAAAATCTTGCCCCCTAAAAATTTCATATCTGGTTTCAAATAATGCCCATGCGTGCCCCGAAATAATGCGCACCCCATTATATATTCATATTGAGTCACGTTATGTAAATAGTAATAAAAAGTACCAGTATGCAGATTATGCCATTAAAAAAAAATACTGTTAGTTATACTTGGTTATTGCTTTTGATAGAACACATGTATATACGTATGCATGTACCGGTACGTGCTGTGTTGGCATTGGACATATGTCTGATGCCAACACTGGGTACGTACGTATGAATATACACAAACGTCATGGGAATATAACTATAAAATACCATCCATGGGCATTATTTTGAAAACTCTATATTTATAAAATTCACTTATTTATTCAAAATAATGCCCATGAGCGTACTCAAAATAGCGCGCACGTAGTCAAAATAGCGTGCCTCTGCCTGCTATTTCGAGATTTTATAGTAATGTAAAAAAGGCAATTCTTGTAATAGTTCATGTATAAATTAAATTTTCTTTATTCCCATAATATTTTTTATGATTAACTATTCAGATAAAAGTAACAAACCATTTGGTTAGTTTCATAATATTTATTCTAAAATTATATTATTAAAACAGATTTTGTTATCATAATTAATCTTTTATCTTCAATATTATGCATCCAACAAAGGCACATACTTATTTTGATTCTTTTTTTTAATGAATTTTGTAACTCGTTAACATAACTTTTGAAATAAAGGGTGATAATTTACTAAATTATTGTGAACAACTTGAAGAATTTATTAATAAGCTTAATTTACACTAGGACTTAAAATTTGGTTTATTTTAAGAACGAACTCAGTGATCTTTAAATAACGTAAAATTATGTAATGACATTTGTTTACTAGCACAAAATTATCGCCTAGCCGAGTGCTTAATTATGACCATGGAAATATCACTGAGTTAAGTGTTTTTGAAATAATACTAATAAAGTTAGGTCATATGTATTCATAATCCAATCCAATAATAATTAAAATAATAAATGATTTTATCAATGAATTAATTGGTAATAAATAATTTTGGCCAGTATTCTAAAAGATTGACAATATATTTTGTGACGGATCTTTGCAGTAAACTCCACTCGTGCTCTGTAGTGCTATTGTATATCTTTTTTGATTGTTTTAACTTATTTTTTCTATCTCTTTTAATGTTTGCTCTCCGTTTGTAAATATCCAAAAGTTGTTTTACATGATTTATAGTGATTGAGCAGTCACAAATGAATTCCATTATATCATTGGGTTTGTGTTGTTTTCTTATACACATTATAAATGCGTGATATGGTTCATATTCGACTAAATAACTTTCATTTTTATTAAGTAGACGAATGTTTGCATTGATGATAGCCTTTCTGATATCTTCCCTGTGTTCGATGAAAAATGATTCATATATTGAATTGATTATTTCAATTTTCTCAATATCATATTTTGACAAAAGATCGATTTCTTTATACAAATTTTTCAATTCTTCCATGAAAAAATCATCTCTTTTATATTTACACGTATTATATTTTACGAAAGCTTGATGTACATAAACATCAATAATTAATAAAATTATAAAAATTAAAAAGAGTTTTTTCATGTTATTATTTCTTGGTTGTTGTGAAATGATACGTTCCACCATTTTAACTATATATTTTTTGTGATTCAAAAATTTTTGATTCTTCAACATCGAACAGAACCCCTATTTATAATCATCTGGAATTGTACTTATTAGAATATAATACACATAGTTTTACTATTACAATTATAAATAGCATATTACGTAACATATAAAAGAAAAAATATTATGTCACAAAGATTAAAGATTATTTGAAAATTTATTACTAATAAAGATTACGTTAACGCGTAGAATTTCTGCTCCATGCTTGTTAATAAGGTTAACCATTCGGACAACCCAACATAAAAATTTTTCATTCCAACTATTTTTATCTTATAAACTTATTAATAACACATAAAGAAATCCATATTAGAATTCTATAAAGTATTTAACCACTCGAAAAAGGCTGAATTGATAATAAAGTCTTTTATCAAGTACCAATTAGATTCACAGTACAAACTTTTCACGTAATTACATAATGATTTCTGAGACAAGTCCTAAGCAGAAAATTGCATTTTTTAAAAAATTGCCTCGAATCGGAATATATCACATGCACTTAGTTTTAGACCATCGAATAAAAAACCGAATTACGTATAACAAGACATTTTCTATTTTTTATTTAAAATTCATTAATATTTGAAAACTTGTTGAATATGTGTATCACTGCTTTTACAATATTTGAGAGTAAGATAGAAAGTCTATTGATTCTAAAAATAGTTTTTGCCCGATATTTATTTGAGTAAGTATTATGTAATTTCTTTGTTTCAAAAATCTATACTCATCAATTTGTCTAAGACCAAAAAATACTCATCGCTATATTTAATTTATTCGTATCCATTCAAGATCTCTTGCTAATACATATTACAATTTGAATTTATTTGCTATTAGATATATGTTATTCTAAATTTTAATTTTTATAATGCGAGCGTCACCAAATCACTTTAAATTAAATTATACTACCATTCAAATATCTACGCATACTAAGCTCCATATAGCAGCCGATATATTGTACATAATATTTACATGTGTTAAGTGATTCTTGAAACAAGGACAATCTTGTACAAATATTCTTGAGCATCTCAGAGGCATTTTCATCAATAGTTTGAATTTATTGTGAAATTTTTATCTGGTCTTTATACAACCACCGTAGAAACACTATACAACCGCTGAAGAGACTATACAATCGCCACAAATAAAAATAAAATTAGTCAAATGTCATGATCACATTACTCCACTTTTTTCGCGAGTGATACAATTAAAGTTGCGAACGACAACTATAGTTTACTCTACTGAATTTGCTGGTGTATTATTTATTTATTTCTACTCTTTGATTAAAATGTTTCTATGAAAAAGTTAAATATTAAAACAATTAGTGTTACATGGAGATATTCTTAATCATGCATGAAGAATGAAGGGAAGAATGTGTTTATGAATAAAATATTATTCTACATGTTCTACAAAAAAAAAAAAAAAAAGGAAAATACAAATAAGAATTCAATCTAAAATTATCATTTAGTATTAGTATTAATATAGTTAATTTTTATATAAACAAAGAGTAACATTAATCGTTCTCCAACCTTCATGAGTAAATTCTTGAAACAAAGAAATGAGTCAGGTGCTACAAAGTTAGCAACTTTATCTTAGAAAAGAACTTATAATTTTTCTAACAAAAACTTCTAACTTCCACGTATAGAATTCTAAATAAATTTAAATTAACCTTTTTGTAGTATAGTGTATAACTTTGTTTCTAATGAGAATTTATATGGTTTTATATAAAAAAAATGTATAAATACAGTAAAAAATTTGTTATCATTCTTAATTAAAATTAAAAAAAATGAGTGAAATAACTATATCATACAATGATAATATTGAAAAATATTCTATTAAATCGTTTGATGAAAAATATACAAATAGAAGAAACTTTGAAATTAAAGTTTCTGAATTTCTAAAACGTAAAAGATATCATATAACGCTTTCTAATAGTTATTCAATAAATTCAAATTTCAGATTTTTTAATCTATCTGATAGATTAGCATTACAAATTGGAAATTATAGAATCACAAGAGATGGAGGTCTTGATATTATTGGTGATAAAAATGGAATGCAAATTATTGTACAAGTTAAATTTAGTAGAACAGGAAAATATCCAAACCTTAAAAAAGCATATAAGGAATTTATAAACACTGTAGAAACTCGAAAATCTACTAAAGAGATTGGAATTTTCGTTGTAACAAATAATATTAACATACAAAAATTAAAAAATATCACTTCAACTGAACGTAAAATAATTATCTGCCACTTCAATAAACTAGAAGGATATATTGAATAGATAGAAGAGGAACATATGACTGAAATGTTAAAGCTATACAATGATATTTCTAATGCAGTAGATTGTATTAATAACCAAAATTTGTCGATGGAAGATTTAAAAATTCAACTTGCAATATTAAAAAGTCAATTAGAAAATATAAATGATATAAAAAACATAATGTCTTGTAACATAAAAAAATATGGCAATATAAAAAATCTGAATCTAGCATTAGAATTATCAAAATTTTCTAGTTATTGAAAATTATTATTTTACCCGATTTCAGTTTTTTTTCTAACCAAATTTAATAAACTTCATTGAACTAAAAAAACTATTCAATGATTGTACAAATAACCCAAATTCAATTGAAAATGTAATTGTTCAACAATGCTATTTATAATCTTTGGAATTATATACTCATTACACCAAAATATTTATATATTATAAAGCAATAAATCTTTTATTTAAGTTTGCAATAATATTTGTCTAGCAGTTTTTTGAATAAATTGAAAAGCAAAATGGTATTAATACTTTCAGAGTTATATGTCATATAGCATACTTTATTATGTAAATCATGTTTTTTTGTAATTCAGACAGAGTCTCCTTTATTTGTTGAAATAAAAGCTAGTGAATCTCCAATATAAGCCTAAATAAAAGACATTCAATTACACTAATGCTATAGCACCTGATAATTCTCTCATAGTCGAGATTACTTACTTACAACGTAAATATCTTTCAAAGGTGTCATTAATGCTATGTCTACAAAACTAATTTCTTTATATTTGGTATTGGTGTGTTGGTAACTTTATTGCTCAACAAAAGGATAATAAATAGTGTAGGATTGATTTTAAGAATTGCGAATTTAACGTGGAATTGGTATTCATTCGTTAGCTATGACAGCTTTTCTTGTTTAAATAACGTTAATATTGATTGGTATTCTGATTCGAATTATCTTAGTTTGATTTGGTTATTGGGTATATGTATAATACTCATTAAGTTTTTTGACTTGAGAATCAATTGTTTTGCACAATCAGGATCTTTTTGTAAAATTTTGGATATACACTTTTTTTGTCTATATGCATTTTTTTCTTCATTAGCTTCACTCAGTATTATGAATTGAAATACATAAGATGGTTTTGTTTAATAGGTATAATCAAAATTTTCATTAAATTTGAATTTTTTGAATCAATTCCGAATTAATTATTTTTATTCTTTGTAGTTTTATTTGGTGTTGAAAATGATATTTATCATTTTGCTCAGTTAGAATCTCTTGATAATTTCATTATTATAGAATGTACTTTTTATTTGTTCTTTCATTTTGTCTTTTGTCATTTATTATTAATATCAATATTAGAAAAATTGATAATGGTTAAACTTATATATTCAATCATTTTAAATTTGCCTTCTGAATATAAGTAATAAATTTATCATCATTTTATGGGATATAAATTGCTCAATTTAGCCTATCAAAAAAGTTTGGTTGATTTTTATAGTACCGGCTGAATTAATTAATACGGTTAAACGAGATTAAGAAAATTTTAAGATGCCAAGTACTTAGGGTTGAAAACTACATTTTACACGTAATTTACAGTAAATGTAACTTATATATCACATTATAATGTTTACAAAAGTTCAATGTTCCAATTATTTCATTTGACATATATAATGAAATTTTTATTAAATATGCTAAGAATATTAACTTTGTAGGAGTATATACCGAACTGTTTAGTAAAAATAGAGGGATAATTGAAACATTAATTGAGTTTAATAGGCATAGTTTAATCTAGTTTATATACAGTAGTTTATTAATAAAAAATTTTATTAACAAGTGTTGAAAATAATTTTTTTTACAGATATAAAAAGAATATTATTATTATAAATTCGTTAAATTCATTATACTTGAATTCTCATAGGCCGACATTCGTATAATTGGCTGATGTAGAGCTTGGATCCGGTCATCCATTTTTATATTAAATTTAACGAATATCTGTTAAATTTAATATGAAAATGGATGACCGGATCCAAACTCTAGGCTGATGTAAATCAATTGCCCGGATAATGTCTGGGTAACTTGTTTATACAGTTTAAAATACTTTGAGAATTTTTTTTTTTTGTTTCGTCGGGAGGATCAACAAATCTTAATTGACAGTTGATCACATGATTTGCTGCTTATTATGAGTTGATTTTATTTAAACTATATGCTTTTTTAAGTGGCAACGGTGTTCAAAGTCTGAAAAATATATCTAGAATAATTATTGGTGGTTGCGAAAGTTTAATGTTTTATTGAATGTAAATTTTTATTGGTTGAATCATATGATTACAACGAAATAAATTTTAATAATTTTTGATTAGTAAAATTTTATGTTATTGCTAATAAAAATTAAATTACGTGTTTGTAGGTATTATAACATGTTAAAACTGGTTAAATTTTATTATACAAACTAACTAGTTAAACCAACCAGTATAAATTGTCTTATAAAATTCAAAGTGGTCAGACTACTCAACATCTCTAGTTATTACTGAAAAAGATATTTAAAATTTATACAGGTTTTAAAGTAAAAGTGATGTTGAATTTTTATTATTGTTGTATTTGCTGATTGATAAAAATTTTCAATAAATTATCGAGTTGTTTCTGCTATAAAAACCTCCTTTTCCAACCTTTCAAAATTTTCAATATTTAAGAATTACAAAAATATTCTGTTAAGTTTATACATGCCGCCCACTCAAATTACAAATTAAAAATATAATAAAATTGTAATCACAATTTCAAATTCAATAAGTTCCATCAAAGAAATTATGATCATGAAATTTTGAGTAAAAATTATTCTAAAGAATTATTTCTTCTAGCTTAACAATTTATTCGAGTCTTCCCAAGCAATTTTTCCAAGTACGATTCTGCTGATTTAAAAGGTTTAAACAATGTCATTTGGGTTTATAAATTGTACAGGCAATCCTTTTAAGGTATCTTTAATATTGTCTTTATCGTCTTTGCTTATTTTGTATTTTTTGCCAATAAAGAACAAATAAAAATAAAGAATTGTATATAAAACCCACAATAGGCCTATAATAAAAATATGTAGTGCTAATTCTGGATTCGACAAATCCACAAAATTGTTGCAAGTATCAATAAAAAAATAAAGTATTGAAAAGACGACCTCAAGGAAAAAAAGGAAGCAGGAACAAAAACTTTAGAATCAAACAGAGAAAGACATTGCTCAGACAGAGAAACCAAGCTAGTATATGAAGATCGAGAAGTGTATTTGGTAAGAAGTCTACTTGTATAGATCGCTTTAGGGTGGATTGTCATTGTAGCATGACTCTTTGACACTTGAATGCTTTGATGTTTATTGTCAGCGTCTGAGAACAAGGTTGCAATTTTAGATTGTGGTCTCTTTGAAACTTGGTCCCACCAATTGCGAATTGTTTCACGCAGTTCTAACGAATCGGGTCTATTAGATAGATTAGCATCCCAGCACTTTATCATCAACTCAGAATAACATTTGGGAATGATATCTTGAATCCCAGGACTTCCAGGATGGACACCTCTACAGATATTAAAAACCAAAGTATGGTCATGTGCTACGTCGTGAAATAGTGGTATTCTAGTCGCTACCTCCCACATCACCATTCCAAAACTGTATATGTCAGACGCTTTGATATAGGGTTTGAAGCATAATACTTCGGGAGCAACATATAGTATAACACCATAAATCTCAGCGTTTTGGGAGATTGGCTTGTCTACAAAACGGCATAATCTGAGGTCAGCAATGCATTAATCATTGTAATAACCACATAATAAATTTCCACTATGAAAATCACCGTAAACCAGTCTGTTTGCGTGCAACTGCTGGATAGCAATAGCAAAGTTTGTTAGAACATATAGACGATTTTCCCAACTATCATTAGGGTTCCTATGAATATGCTCTCGTAAATCACCATCATCTATGTAGTGAAGTACTATGACATATTCTCCTGTATCTGTATTTCGAGATATTCCATATATGGGAGTAATATATGAACCGGAACACTTATGCAATGCATCTAGCTATTGATATTAAGTATAAAATAAGCAAAAGTTTTATTTATAACCATTTGTAAAGAAATACCTAAATAGAATACTTTGTATAAAAAGCCAGTCGAGATCTTTTGAGAGTTTCTTAAAGTCTTGAGGGCAACTTCTTCTGGTTTCCATCGTTCCCACCTGCCTTGTTTGTGATTCCATTTTTTAATTCTATCAATCAACCTTTTGGCTCTATCTATGGATCTATATTCTCCTTTTCCAATATGTAAGATATTTATGAATTGATTGTAAGGAATTCATTCTAATACTTTTTTGCTTTCATTTGCAGTATATCTAATAAAAACATCAATGTTTTCATTCCCACTTGTCCAATTTTTAAAGTTTTCTTGAAAATGCTGTGCATAGCAGAATCTGCACCAATTATAGTGGGTTTTTGGTTGATGACATTCTTCACATTTGCCAAACCATTGTTTTCGTTCTTTAGCAAATAATTTTGAAGTAAAAAGAGTAGAATATGTAATGTGATCTATTGATATAAATTAACGAATGAAATTAGAAAAAGAAGCGAATGAATGATAATTAGGTTTTTAAATGTGATACTGTACTTTTGTGGCTGTCACATGATTACTTTTATACATATGACTGTAAACCTAGTATATCAATATATTATAAATTCTTTCAATTAAGTAATCATTGCTACATATTAAACTTCATTTTTATCAAAACATGTAAGTTAATTGTGAGTACATTAAACACAATTATTAATAGACTGAATTTATAGTCAGGAATTGTATTATTAAAACATAAAAGTTTATTATAACAATAATAAAACTTTAATAATCAAATTAAAAATTTCCTTTATCATAGCTTAGTTTACACTATATTTAAGAGAACATTATAAACAAATCTATTGATCAATTTCATAAACTATCACTATACTATTTGGCCAAGGATTTTAAGATCAGTAAAAATTGAATTCCAAAGGAATTCAATTTCTTAGATGATCTTAACTCCCTGACCAAATAAACCTATTATAAGACAATAACTTGTTAGTATTGAGACATGAGTAGTGACAATAGTACAGTTAAATATCTGTCTTTAAATTAAGAACTGCTAATTATGCATATTATATAAATATCATTCAAGTTAAAGGTCTGATTGCAGCTATTTCGATACTAGATAATTTAATAACTTTAGCTAAAAATTTATTATATTTTTATTGGAAGTGATAGAAAGTAAATCAGAAAATAGGTAAATATAAATAAATATAAATTTATATAAATATATATTGTAATTGAGACTGCCATATAGTAGAAAGTGAGATTAGCTTATTCTTTCGGTTTTGCTGCGGGATCTAATCCAATATTTTTCATCTTAACAGCTATTTCGAATAAATAATTATAACATTTAGTCATGGTCTTTGCCTTTTCTGAATAAATAAAAGCAAACAACTGAATAACTTAACATATAATTAACCGAGATATTGATATTAATGCATACCTCCCCAAACATAAACACCATGACGCCGAACAAGGACAGCATTTGTTTCTGGGTATTTTTCCATTACCTAATAAGTTAATATAAAACAAACTGATTAGATTATTTTGATTGTTTTAAAAATCTTTCAACCATACCTGTGCCATTCCTTCTGTCAAATCCTCTTCATTTGGAGTATTGTCTATAATAGGGACCACTAGTGTATCATAATAATGCAAATTTTCTTTCCCACTTCCACGTCTAATACCTTTGATCATCTCTTGATGTGTAATCTCAAATGTTTCTCTAGTGTATAATAAAGTGACCATTACTACATTCTGGAAATGAGTGTGTATATATGCTTTGGCATTACGCATCGTATAAGCATTATAAAATAGTGGAGTGCAGGCTAAGGGATGGTACACTTCTGGCGCACGAAGAACAGTGCATGTTGAAAGTTCAAGAACAAACAGATCGGATGGATGCATTCGTTCTTTTTGGACACCTGTGATAATAGTAGATTTAAGTTTGTAAGATAGGAAAGTAGATGATAATATTAAAAGATTCACCTGAAGGTGCAATATATACATATTCCCTATTATTTGCCAAATAATTCAAAAAAATGAGATTTTTGTAGTTGATAAAGTATAATTTCATTTACTTACCCTTGGCAAATAGAAACTCCACCTCTGATAATGAATTAGATATATTTCATTACTCAAATAAATTTACAGTATATAACTTATTGATTTGTAGTCTTACCCAGTTCAAGTAACCCAGCCTAAGTCATAAAACAATTTGCATAACTCAGGTATAAGATTGGCTGGATGTGAAGGATCATCAGAATAAATCAAATCTCTCATTTTTTTTTAACCAGAATCTACTGAATTAAAATTGGTTTAAATAGAATATTTTGGTTGCATATATTAATCGTAACGTCAATAATTAGTTAAAATAGAAATTTGTAACAGTAATATAACGATGAGTTTGGATAAATCGGGCTTTCTAAAAGCATGACCTAGGTCGGCAGATTTTTTTGCAATGCCTAAAAACTTCTTTTCAACCCTGATTCCATTTCTGTAACAGTCACCAATACTATTTGTGCTATTTGTTCCAAGAGCATGCATGTCAGCAGATTTTAGATAATACTCAAAGGCTTTTTTTTTGCCCTTTACGACTCCAAGACCGCATAAATATCCTGTAGAGGCAGCTTTTGGATAGTAGGAGAATGCCTCATAATCATTTTTCTCAATCTATTTACCAAAACAATAACAATCTGCAAGGATAACCTAAATAGTAGGATTTATTTGATCATTCAAACACAAATTGATGATACTGTTTTTATTTTGCTTTTTTTTTGTTAGAATTTCATCAAATATATCAAGCATTATTTTGGAATTTTTACTCTCGTTTCTCTCTTCTTTCTCTTCTTCATATAAAACACATAATTCATAAACAATTTCGTTAAGTAACATGTTTAATCAAATAATAAATTTCAAACTTTAGGTTTTTTATAGAATAGAGAATTAAATCTTGGTTATATTTTTTAGTACTATAAACAAAAATATGGGTTTTCTATCTATTTGTTACACTTTAAAAAAACATTTTACCAAGTTTTTATATAATTATATAACATTACTTGTAACTAATAATAATTTTAAGGCCAGATTCCAACTCTGACAAGATTCGTGAATTATCGTATGCCAATATCGAGAGTAAAAATGCGCATACCCAAAAGTTTAAAAATTACCAGTACAAATATCAAAAAAATATATATATAAAGCTTCGTTTTTTTGTAAATTTTATAATCATATAATAATAATAATAATAATAGTTACTAATCGATTAATCGATTAATTGATTAATCAATAATCAATAATCGATTGGTCACTAATTGCTTGGTCAAAATCGATTCGTTGAATAAAATCGAATAAAATCGATAGTTGAATAAAATAATTTATCTATCATTTTACTATAATCGGACTGCCAAATAACTTTGGTTATTTGGCAGTTCGATCATAGTAAACTGCCGGATAACACTGTTATTGAATACTATGCATCAATAACTTGTTTATCTGACTTTTAGCCAGATAATGGAGTTATTTTTCAAATAACTATATATTATTAGCTAATTGATTGAAAAAATTTTGTAACACTAGCTATAATTATATATATATATTTTAAGAAAAAATATTGACTTAAATGTGAACATTAAAAATGTACAACACCGAAAGACTCTTAAATTTAATAAAAAATTTATTTATCAAAACAACCCTTCCCAATTCGGATTAGCACAATAAAAATGCTCTTCCTTAGTCTTTCATTGTACTATAATCAAATATTAGATTATTACTTTTGTTAACCTGATCCATACAATAAAGAAAATTTGTAATAGTATAAATATTTTCTCTGCTATAGTTTGAATATTCAACAAGAGATCTAATTTTTAAGTTCTAAGACAATCAATTTCCTCAACAACTTCCTACATTTCTCTAATCAACCTTAGCTAACTTTGCCTAGAATCTTTATCGCCATCACAAGGTGTTCTAGCTCTTATTGTTAAATATTTATGACTAAAAATGTTGACCTGTCCTTTGCCATGTCCTTGAGCATTTACCATTAAACTACCCGATTTATTAAGAATAACAAGAGCTGCTGCTACATCCCTTAAATAATAAATAAATAAGAACCAGTTGTGATGTAAAATTTTTTATATGGCATTAAAACATACAAATCATTCCCAACATCCAACCTTGAAATAAATATCAACACATCCTTTAGCTACATAACAAATGTCCAAAGCGGCACTGCCAATGCTTCTAATTCCTCTAACAAAACCGGCATTTTTAGATGACCAGGAAACAGCGCCAGGCTTTCGTAACAGGTTATGAACAGTATTGACTTGTTTGCTAATGATTTTGTTAGATCGATTAATGCCGTATTCTGAGATTACCAGACATTTAGAAAGAGACGAAGGTAACTGAAGTGGTGGGTTTGGATATGAAAGTGGAAGTCTAGTGGTATTATTTAGGAATGCTCTATGACCTTTACGGGCTGTAAAAAGCTTTTAGTATGTTAATTGAAAATGTTGTTTAAAAGATGTATATGAGAATAATTGAGGCAATTGTTTAAAAGAGATGTATAACAAAACTAGGAAATATATATTTTTACTTTATTAAGAAATGGATTAAATACTACGCCAACAACCGGTTTCTTGTTAATTGTTAGTCTGATAGAGACAGCAACGAATGGCAAACCATGAACAAAATTTGTCGTTCCGTCTAAATAATATTTTTTAGTGATGAATGCACAAATCAGTTTTTTTCATTAAAAGAATAAAATATATACCTATCAGATCAACAATCCAAGTTGGATCATTTGTGAATTCACATTCGTGTCCAGCAGCTTTTGTTTCTTTACCGATAAATCTTAAATTAATATATATATATCTATATTGAATTTTTTTAAAAAATAAGATCATGAAATATTTCTATATTTTTTGTAATAAAGAAAAAAACCTATGGTCAGGAAATTTTTCTTTTAGCTTTGACTTAATTAATTCCTTGATCAATTTATCGGTTTCAGTTACTAAATCTGTTAGATTATTAAATTTTAAATCAACTTTATAATTTGTAGAATATCTTGTATTTGATGAATCAAGAATTATTTGACCACACTATTGGGCTAATTTTGTGGTGACTTCTAGATAATGTTCTATAAATTTTTAATAAATTAGATTGATTGGCCAAATTATTTTCTGATAAATATATACTATCCTTGTTTACCTACAGAGTACATTTTTTCCTTGAGAATGGTAAAAAAAAAAAAGTAGAAATAGGCAAGTTTTTTAAAATTTTTAATCTGAAAATCATTTCCTCAGCACCTAATCGCTAATCTAAATCAAAATTAAATCGGAAATGATCTTATTCTAAAAATCGGGTTAAACCTAAGTTTAATAATATATTGAACAGATCACATCTATAGTGTCATAGGAAGACTTTCGTATGATTGGCTGTTTAAATCAATTTAGATTTACATTATTTATACAGTTTAAAGTACTTTTATAAAAAAATAAAACTACGAAGAATAAACAAAAAGGAAGTATATAGAAAGTTTAATTAGGATATTGAAAACTCTCTGTAGATCCTTAGTACAAAAATATTCTCAGACTCGTTCTATAACAAAAGTTCGTTTTTATAAATTTTTTATTAAGATAATCATATATAAATTTCTTACATTCTTGTTATTAAGATAAAAATTTTTTGACCCCACTCTCTAAAAAATACTTTCTGCTCTAACAAAACTTGATCCTCATCCAAAAATACATATACTATTAAAATTTTACAGAAATAACTTAAAACCTGCCAAATAACAGCCTCTTAGGCCAAATAAACTTCTTTCACCATTTATGCCAAAACTAGATTCTAAACCTCAGTTCAACCTTAGAACAAAGTTGTTCTACACATTCTTCTCTTCAAAATAAGCTATAAAAGACCTCTGTAGTCTCAATATCGATGCAGTTACAGTTAGAAATAAGTTCAACTCCTCTAGCTCTTTTATAATTTTATTTGTCTTTTCCCTTTTCTCTAACACTAAGTCGTTTTTCGAACAACAACCCATACCACACACGCCTAATAATCCTTAAAAATTAGTGGTTTATCTCAAATTGCACCAAACTCATTTAATTTATTTTTAATTTTACACAAACCTTACAAATTACAAATTTGTACTTATCGTTATACAGATTATTAATCCAACTTAGATAATTGCTTATAAAAGCTTAATCAGGTAAGAATCTATGATGTGAATATTTCTTGATCTATATCTAACATTAGTAGAATTCAAAAATCTAGCAGAATAAAATAAAAAATTGCACTTGTACCGATGTCCAAATTAACAGAGATCCAAAACCAATAATTATTCATAATGATTTACCAAATTTTAAAATTTTTAGAGAAGTATTTGACAAGTGGGTTGATTTTTCATGTTCTTTACCAGTTCCTATCGTTAAGGGTAGAGTATACGTAAATCATTTATTATATGATATGTGTTGTTGATCTTTTTGTGTAACAAATTATATAATAAACACAACTCTGATTGGGTAATTAGGGGTCCTTAAAGCAGGTCAGATCACGTGACAAACCGGTTTTCATTAACTTTAGAGTTAGGACTATACTTGCTAGCAAAACTCCTGGGATTTGGGATTTGTCCATAGACAAACCCGGGATGAATGACGTGGAGGCATATATATTATTAAAATAAATATAAACCAATAACCGATGAGGTAAATATGCCACAGTTCCCGGAAAGAATTAGGTAATAAAGTTTTGTAGAGCTGGGCAGAGTGAATTTTATAGTAATTTTATGAGTAGGATTAGAAAATTTCGCTTATACAAAATTTCCGAAAACAAAAAAGGTTTAGTCAAAATGAGAATATCATATAACTCAATGATCTGAACTATATCACCTGAGTCACGTCATTTATAATCATCTAATGCAGTTAAAGTAATTTCCAAAAAAAGAAAAAAGATATAAAAAAGCAAGTATGAACATAACAGAAGGAAAAAATGTGATGAAACACAAAGGTAACATTCAGACATTTCTAAAATAAGTAAGTTGAATGATAAAGATCTTTAAATAGAAAAAGTATCATTATACAAGTTTCAAACCTAAATTCAACTTTAAAGTTTGTATATTAAACAACATTAAACAATAAACAGTCTTTCGGCATTCAGACTCCGACAAAATTCAAATTAGGGTTTTTAAAATTTCTTTTTTCGAATTTTGGCATCTATAACTGTTGCAAACATAGTGTGATCAGAGGATATATCATACAATCTGTACTGCTACAATATGAGTGTTGTCAAGAGAAAACCTACATGTCTGAAAATAGATTATTATGAAAAACATAATCTATTTTTAGACTTGTAGACGACACTCATATATATTTTCGAAATTATAATAATAAATGAACTGATTTACCATTACAATTACTATTATTCACGCAACTTTCGATTACACTTTATTAACTAACAAAGGATAATCATTTGAAGATATATCGTAATGTCTTACTATCTGTTTTAGGACAATGGCAGACGAATAAGGATTCGATTCTACCACTACAGCTATAATTTCATCATAAAAAACTTTTATATGCATTTTCAAAAAAGTTCATTTATATTGTCATGAATATTACAGATGAGTTTTCTCTTTTAAACAACTTTTTGTTGTGTGTAAAAAATTTAAAGAAAATTTGTCATGGAGATTTAAAAACTGTTGAATTTAAAGAAGGAAAGTTAATTGTCACAAGGGAAACTTTGGAAGAAAGCATAATGTTGCAAAAAAGAAAACGTCATATTCGACAAGATGCACTCAATCTAGATAAATTGGAGGAATTTATCAGCATGTAAACATAGAATTTATCAAAATAAAAGCTAATTATAATTTTGGTATTTCCTATTAATTACTCACATTTATATTAAATTTTTAGTTCGTAATTATAAAATCCAATCCATAAATTATTAGTTCTAATTATTTATTTGTTAAATTCCAAATGACAAAGTTTTTCTAAATTTAATTAATTTAACATTCGTTTACATAAGTACTAGTCGGTGAGTATTGATATTTAAAAAAAGCATATTACTTACGTTATGTTTCTAAATAAATAACTTTCATGTTATGTATGATGTAAGTTGGTAAGTTTAAAAGTAAGTTTTATACTAATTTTAACCAGAGCTTCATGATAAATAATTCAATTAATCATATATACAGCAGCTATGATAATCGAAAAGTTTGGATAGATGACGCAATAAAAACTGGACAAGTAAAATTAATAGGTTTTAACCAATTTACTGATCAAATGAGAATTACCAGAGGAGGTTTTGCCTCGGTCTTCAGTGCTATATGGAACAAATTTAATGGTCGCAAACAAAAAGTTGCTCTCAAAGTATTGCATGAAAATAATGATCCGGTTGATGATAAATCGAAAGAATTAAATGAATTCTATAAGGAGGTTGGTATAAAAAATTTTTAATATTGATAGCATTACATTTATGCTAAAATTTGTTTTTCATTGAAGATTCAACTTGCTAAAACTGTGAATACACATCCTAACATAGTAAATTTTTATGGTTTTAGTATTAGTATATAAAAACTATTTAAATGTTTCATATTAAGTAAAAAATTATTCTAACATTAATCATTAATAAGCTTTTTTTTAAAAAAACAGATGCATATAAAAGGTGTTTAGTTTTTGAATAGGCAGACATTGAAGATCTTTGAAACTATTTAAAAGTAAGGAAAATAAATTGGAAACAACATCATAAAATGGCAAGAGATATCGCCTATGGACTTAAATATATTAATAATAAAAAAATAATACACCGTGACCTGGTATTTATAAGTTGAAAATATTAATTGATATATTTTTGAAGCCTTCCTATCTAATTTCTATCCAATCTTATTTAACAGTATTCAAAAAATATATTGGTTCATAGAGACGAATGAATGATTATCACAGACTTTGGCATATCTAAATCCACATATTCAACCTCTAAATCCAACAAATGTGGAATGATAGCATATATCGATCCACTTTGCCTTGGGGATCTACAAAGATCAAGAACATTTAAGTCAGACATTTATAGCTATGGGGTTTTACTTTGGGAAATTTCAAGTGCAGAAATTCCATTTTATGAACTGTCTGACATTGAAATACTTCTTAAAGTTGTCGATGGTATCCGCATGATTCTTGTTGAAAATATATTTATACACAAGCATGGCATTCAGATGATTCATTATGTCCAACCATTGATGGTATATTGGAATATTTCTCTGAAGTTCAAGACTTTTATCTCAGTTACTAAGATGACTTATACTATCATGGGCTAAAATCCAATTATGTTTACCAGATTGACAAATTAAATTCTGTTTCCAAAGTTACTAATTAAAAATTGTTACATTCACTTATACAAAATTTGAGATTTCAACATTGTTAGTATTATTACAAATATTTAAGTTGTTTACATTACTGATAGTGATATTAACTCGATATTATAAGGAGTAGCTATGATATTATCGTTGACTATAAATAGGTTTTATAAAATTTTATTGTTAATCCTAAATATAGCAGTTTTTAGTTGTTATACTAGTTACAAATCAATACCTGTAACATCAATCATTTGGATTAAAAATGTCACTATATCAACGTGGATGCTTGCTATTTCTTCTTTGTTGCTTGAAGTGAAGTTTCTTTTATTTTTCTAAGCTATTGAATTTTGTGGGGCTTATTTTACAATAATTTTTGAGGAGCACAAAGAGTTTCATTTTTAATGAACTTAGAGTTTATAATATTTGCTTTTGCACACTCATTGCATCTTTTATTACGCCCTGCTACTGAGTTACCCAAGCTATTCATCTGACCCAAATAATCCATGGAACCTGACTATTTATTTATCCAAATAGCACTTTTAATAACAATATATTAATTATTAATACAGCATTCTTGCAGTTTATATGATGATTATAGGTATATTTTAAAGCAAAAATTAAGTATAATTCTGAGCATAATTTTAAGCAGAATTAATATATAAATTAAGGCAAAATTATAGTATAAATTTAGGCGAAATTAAAATATTATTCCAGACAAAATTTGATACAAAATTAAAATAAAATTAGGCAAAAAAATTATCTTTATTTTAGCTTGAATAATCAACTGTTTTTTTTCGGTTTATTATAAGGAATATAAAAAGTTATACAAGAGAATTTTTTTTTTGTGACAAAAAATGTTTATTGTTTATACCTGTTGCAAGTCAATTTTTCTGTACCCGATTATTTTCGGGTATCTGTAAATCGTGAAAAATCGATCTCATGGGGTGCCGAACCCACCCACTCGAAAGGAGATTATACTAATTAAGGTCATATATAAAAATCTCATAATAAATCGACCGTTTTGTTTTATAACCTTCAAATTGCAAATTTTGAAATTCATTGGGTACAAAAATGCGTAAAAAAAACCGGTTTACTTGAGTCGTACCAGAGCCAAGGCAGGATTATTTCGCTATCGAATTATGGCTCACAGGAACTCGATGGAGCTTGAATATGCTATGCAGTAAATTCTTGATCATATATAGGAATTCACCCAGCAAACCGGAACCCATATACAGATAACATTTATGATTCGGTAAATCTAAGTTCATATATTATAATTTTTTTATCAAAGTAATTTTCAAATCAAAAATTATTTACTTTTAACTACAAATTTGATACTAATGCCAAATTTAAAAAATCCAGAATATAAAACTCAAGTAATTAACTAATAAATATTGAGAAGATAACAATCGCAAATATGTGAAGTAGTGTTTTGGGCGAAATTATATATTTCGCCCAGGTGAAATATATTTCGCCCAAAAGCCTGAAATCTAATAATTCTGAAACTGGTGAAATTGGCAAAATGTCTGAAACCTGGCAAAATATCCAAAAATTGGCGAAATGTCTGAAAATTGGCAAAACTGAAATCTGGTGAAAGTTCCGAAATCTAACATTAGAATTTTTATTAAAAAAAATATCTAAAGTGTAGTAAAACTAAGTGTTGAGATATCTTCACTCAAAGATTTAAAAAACCTAAACCATCTATCAAAATAAGAGCTGCACCAAACTGAAGTTAACCTTTGAGCGAAGATATTTTGATACTCACCAAGCCAAATTTAATAAACTTTTTTTATTTAAATTCCATGAATCTGTAGAATTCAAATAAAAAAAATGTTTATTGAATTTGGCTTGGTGGGTGTCGTGATATCTTCACTTAAAGATTTAAAAATTCAAAACGTCTATCAAAAAGAGCTGCGCCAAACTTTTTTTTAAACTTTGAATGAAGATATTATGACACCTACCAAGCCAAATTCGAAGAACTTTTTTTATTTGAATTCTACAGATTTATAGAATTTAAATAAAAAAAGTTTGTCAAATTTGACTTGGTGAGTGTCGAGATATCTTTACTTAAATATTTAAAAAAATCCAAAATATCTATCAAAAAAAGCTGCTGCGATAAAATTGTCATGGCAGATTCTTAATTTTAATTGGCTAAGAACAACGATCAAAAAATAGGCCTAATAGCTCATAATTTTACTAATGAAATCACAAGTAAAAATTGTTCTTCCAATTTTAAAAAATTTCTATTTTTGTAAAGAAAAATTAAAAAGTTAATTCCAGCCAGAAATTAGTAAACAATTATGTAATGTGGGCCAAAATTTCGAAGATTCTAGGCCATTAGCCAACCAAATTCGAGGATCTGCCATGACACTCAGCTATGGTTAATATCAAGAAAAGCTGCGCCAAACTTTTTTTAAACTTTGAGTGAAGATATCTTGACACTAGGGACATGGAGAAAGTGCAATTTTATTTATAGGATTTGAAAATCCTATAAATAAAATTGCATTTTCCCCATGTTCCTGCTCGTCACCAACCAAGCCAAATTTGAAGAACTTTTTTTTTGAATTCTACAGATTTGTAGAATTTAAATAAAAAAAAGTTTATCAAATTTGACTTGGTAAGTGTCGAAATAACTTCACTCAAAAATTTAAAAAATTCAAACCGTCTATCAAAAAGAAGAGCTTCGCCAAACTTTTTTATTGGAGAATTTCGCTATTTTGGTTTCACCAGATTTCAGAGTTTTCTCCAGGTTTCGGAAGTTTTGCCCATTTTTGTCCATTTCAGAAATTTCAGTTTTATTTCGCCTTTGGGAGCATTTTGGTTTCGCCTTTCAGATTTTGGAAATAGATTTCACCCGAAACACTAATGTGAAGCTTGAATTTGTAACTACAAAATTTACAGTCAGACCTCTATATAGTCACATTTTTTATAATCACACCTCTACTGTATATAAGCACTTAATTTTGTTAAATAAACTACTATAAATATATAAAAAAAAACCTCTGTATAAGCACATTTTTAAAAAAAGTTCTTATGCTCCCAACTAAATAGAGGGTTGACTGTATAAGATTAAAAGGATTTTCTTAATTAATAATATCTAAATTATTAAACTTGCCAATTTTTTTCCAATTGTTGACTTTTAATTCTTAATCTTTCAATTTCATCATGAAAAATTGAAAAATTCAATTGATTCGCCAGACTAAAATTGGCCATAAAATATAGTTGTTGATATATTATTAACTAACTGAAAAAAATATATATAGTAAAAAATATAATAAACCTTACAAAAAAGTATTACAATTTTTAACCATTCTATATGCATTTTCAAGTTCATTCTTCAATAGATTTTCTAATTCCAATTTTGAAGACATTTTAATTTCGTTCAAGATCTTACTGACAATATTCTACATTTTAATCAGAGATTATCATTGCAATAATGTGACCACATAATGGTAATGAATAATATAGTACAATTAAATATTGAAATATATATATAACAAACAAAAAAAATAAAGTCTGAAGAGTTCTTATCAACTATTGAGTAATTATATTTAAAGTAGAATTAATCATTTTTAAGGCATTTGAATTACAGAATTGGATTTGCTAAATAGTTGCAAAAAACCTGACTGAGTATACCTTAGCAGGAACCTTTAAATTTTGCTAAATATGTCTGCCATATAGCTATTATATAGTTACGAATGCGATCCGGATATCTGTTAATTCAATGCTATAATAAAATTATTATAAAAAATCCGGATATCCGTAATTTTTAAATGGAAAAATGGATAACAAATCACATCTCCGCATGAGAGGTATGCGATGTTCATAGAGGAAAATTAATATAATTGAATAATAAAAAACTGAAAATTTTATTGAAGTTATAAAACTGACCAATCAAGAAAATTCTAACCTTCTTATTTGCGTGTAGTAACTTGATTTTGAACCCTTTATATAATTTTTTAATTACATAGTTTTGTGTGTTGTAGAATTTGCTAATCATGCGAACTTTCCTTATTACTAGCACGTGCAAACTTATTAAAAATTATATTTTATATTTATATCTATATAATCATGTACAGTTACTATCTTCTATTGTTTTATTTAATATATTAAATCATTATTTTTAAATGTTATTTTAAAAAAATAAAAAAAAGTATATTAATTTATAATCAACGCAAAATCCAAGTTGCACGACATGGACGTTACACACAAGCAGCGGCTCACAAGGAATGGTAAAGGAGGATAAGAAAATGAATTTGTTAAAACAAGAATAATCTTAAAAGTGGTCAGAAAGAATACAAATTAAAAAAGGGCAATTACAAGTCTTCCAAGCCCACCAGCCAGATAATGATAGTCAATTAAAATACCATCCTAAGCATGCAGATGCTCAAATCGAAACATTCAATAAAAATACTTAACTAAAATGTTGTGTAGATAATGTGAAATATTATTATTATATTATTATTATTATTATTACTCAAGTTTAAGATGCGATCCGGATATCCATTAATTCAATTAATAATAGATATCCATAATTTTTAAATAGGAAAACGGATAACAGATCACATCTCTAGTTTAAGTACATCTTATAATTTGGCAACATATGACACTTTAAAATATAAAGAAATCTAAATCTTGTGGCTCATGCATGACGATTGCATAGAAGAAAAGTGTTCTGAATAAGAAATATGCATGAATTATAAGAAAAAAAATCGTTAATATAAATATATTAAATAGAATCAGTTATCAATACGAAAATAAAAAATGCGCCTTTAGGCCTATAAATTACTGTGCATTGGAGATTACATTTTGGGGCCGCTAATATACTGAGTACAATTTCTCTATTTGATTCTTTGAGTAGTGTTCAAAGACAAGCCGGCTTATCACGGCTTGCTGCGGCTTAATGCGGCTTATCACGTGATAAATTCGAATT